>JAUZNJ010095339.1:0-21908 GCA_034780135.1 Jordanella pulchra
TATATATATGTAGCAGACATGGCAAATCAAAGAAGTGCTTCAGTTCATTCAGAGTAACCAAAGACGTTGCTGACATGAGACCGCTGTATTATGAGACATCAGTGTGATCCCATGCTGAATAACAGCAGGATGTTTGTGTGCTCACAGGCTCGCTGCTATTAGTGCAGTGTCAGCCCTCGGCTGTACGGATTAGAGCGAAACATCCGTCCCGATCAAGTCCAGACAGATCTGGGGATTTTTTTGAAAATGTTGGCTGGAGTCAGAGCTAAAGCAGAAAATGGATTTCCCTCTTCTTATACGGAGCCATTCCATTTGTTGGTGAACAAAGTCGCACTTTATATAAAAAAATAGATTAAATGGGTTATGGGCAAAGCTCTTCTAAAGACACGTTGAGGCATGCAGTAATATTGGTGCTTGGACAAAAAATGCAAAAGGTAGTTTCACAAAGTGTTGGAACGACTCTTTTGTATATTCACTTTAAATTGTACTGCTAATGAATGCTCATCTCCTGCAGTGTCTTCCTTTTCTTTCAAACACTGGACTAAAGCCAGCGATGTCTAAACCTTACAGTGTGGGTGGGTGTGTTTGTCTGAGAGTAGGTGATGAGAGGCCACTGTTTGTCTAGGTCTGTAGGAGGCTCATCTGTTGATTTCTCACAGAGCAGAGCCACAGTTTGAGCAAATAAGCTCTTTAGTTGTATTCACAACAAGCTTTAGAACCTCAAAGTGAAACATACATGTAAATGTGTGATTTGTAGCTATTCCTTTAGGGTTATAACAAAACATATCTTTCTCTATGAATAGGCTGAGTGTGAAATTATAGTTCTTTTAGATTGTTTGTCCAAATGTGATATGGAGGTCAACTTCAATAAATTTCCCAGATTAATTATTTTTTAGCTAATTTGAGTAAATGAATGAAACGCATATCACTAAATTAATCATGAACACTTATATTTTAAAAGCAATTATTTCTGTTATTATAGGTTATAAAACGTTAAAGCTAACGATAATCTAAAATTTCAATACAGATGTGTTTTGTTAAGACCTTATCATGGGGAAGACTCTTCATGACATGACATTTGTCGAGCGACAGTGAAGGACACTCTCCATAAGAGGGGTAAGCCTCAAAGGATCATTTACTAAAGACGCTGGCTGTTCACAATGGTTAATCAAGGCATATTAATGGAAAGTTTAGTGGAAGAAAAGGGTTTTGTAAGGGAAAAAAAGGTTTCTGGCGTTCATTGCAACTTTTAAGTATTTCTTTTGATAAATTGCTCCTGAGCTAAGCCAAATAGGACTTCTCTGTTGCTTTGTGGTCTCTTCTGAGTCCTCTTTACAGATTAAAGTTAATTTAATTTAGGAATCAAGGTCCAGAATTTGAGATCTAGGTTATAATGGTTCTATTAATGGGACACGTGTAGCCTTTCAAAAGTGGCTTGTTGCCACCCTGGCTTATAAACACGATGCTAACAAGGTCCAAAAAGCTATTCTGTACAAGTTATACAGAATGCAAAATGTAAAAAAAAAGAAATGTTAGAAATGCAGCACTTAAACAGTAGCCTGTGAGTCAGATGAAACCACATCCATTTTTATAGCCATTTAAATAAAATACAAAATTCATGCCAAAAATGTCAGCAATCTATTTTAAATGTATGATAAATGGGAAGATTAGCGCTAAAAAATGCTTGGTTCACCAACACTGCTTTTGCAGTCCAGTTATAGTAAGAAGAGGCTCCCTCTTAGTTTTCCTCTATTATTTCTTAGCTCTATTTCATACCCTCATAATTAGACATGGTATTATAAGTTTTTTTTTTCCTTGTAGTCAAATATATTATTCAAAGTTTCTCTCGAATATCTATTCTTTGACATAGTTTCTTCAAAGACTTCGGTATTAGCTACACCCTATTTGCATTAAGTTTTGTTCTAATCCCTGTTTAGGCCTGTTTACTCTTACGGCCCCTGATCAAACCAGAATTGCTCAGAGCAATCTGCTGCTAGTAAATATTAACTATTGGAGACACACAGTCACATTCCTTTAAGTGCAAGTTAAACAAACTGGCATGTAGTTGGTTTAGATATAAAGAGGTTTTGTATTACTTTTTAAAAATTATTAAGGTACGGAATGATGAGAGAAAATGACGAGCAGACATAAGAAGAACCCTGGTAAAATACTAGGCCCGTTTATATTTTTTTTTTTATTTATTTCTTAGATTGTGTTAAATCAATTCTTTACTTGGGGTAATGACTGCAATATTGGTGGGTTCAGGTCTTGTTTATTGACTCCAAGCAAGTCCATCTTTGCTCTTATTCCTACCATGCATTAACATTCTTGTCATACACGACAGGTACGCGCACAGTCCTGCTAGTGAGGTAATTTAGTTGATTCTGGCAAAGCGCCCTGCAGCCCACCATAGGAATGTCTGTGCAAGGAGTTTCAGATCCACAAGAATCTCTTGCCCATCTTAGATCATTCATGATAGCAGGTCATCGGCTCTGCGCTAAGATAATGTTGAAAGATCAGTGACAGATAATCCTCAGTATTGGGTCACTGACCAAAAGGAATATGATATCCATCCCTACATTCCCTGTTTATGCGATTGATTGTTGCTCCATTGTTGTGCTAACAAAACAACCAAAAAGCAAAATAAATAAATAAATATACAAACCAAAAATTCAGTGTTTTGATATATTTTTGTAAAACTTGAGTTAGTGCACCTACACTTTCTTTTATCACTCGCTCCAGCTAACAGTCAAGCTGAATCACATGAGCCTGTACCAAACCTGTTTTAATTAACCCTTTTTCTGGAACAGGTACAGCTGTGCTGTGAACTGATAGATTTTCAAGGTCTCATTACTTTGAATTAAAACGCCCATGTTTTAATGCTTTCACAATATTTTCATAAAGGTTCCAAGTAAAGATATCTAACATGATCTAATGATGCGTTGTTGGGTGTGTTCACACAGCAAACATTTGGAAAAAGATGTTTTAAAAGTTAAGAACTCCAGAAATGTCTCTTAGTCATCAATGTGTGTTTTCCCTGTGATTTTTATTAATTGTAGCTTAGAAGCTGGCTGTTTGAATTTCAGCCGTCTTTATATCTTTTATTTATGCAAACACTTGAACTTTCCAAGATGTCTGCTATTTACAGTGTCTGGAATCCTTATGTCGTTATCAGTCATGTTTTTTTTTCTCTAATTAGGTGTGAGAAAGTTGTCAATCAATAGTAGCAGATCAAAAGACTCTAACAAGGCATGTTCCTAATTACATTAGCTTTTTTGACCCTTACCTATGGCTGGACAATAATTTAATATCAACAGGTATCCCAATACATCTTTATTGTATAACAGTGATTTTATTCTTTTCTTTTATGCATTACAGTCTATTATTGCAGCTGTAGGACAGACTGACACATTGACGAGCTGATTGGGCCGCTATTAGCTTTTTTTTTTTCTTTTATCTGCATCAGCCAATGTGTGCATGATTTTGCTGATTTAAAAACGCAGTAGACAGCCATGCCTTGAGATTACATGAACCTCGTGCATTGCCGCTCCTTCCATTTACTATCCATTGTTAATGTAATAAAAAAGACGGCTGTGATCACTACCGTATGGCCCATGGAGAGCACCTGGACGGTGTTGATGGTCGTTAGGCGGATTCCGATGGATCTTTAACTCCCTTGGCAGCGTGGTTTTGGTCACATGCCTCTTTAAATAGTGATCCAGGTGAGGGCAGGTGTGAAGTGAATCGTCAGGTAGAGTTCCTAAAAGTGCTTTTTATCTAGGTGACAAGTTATCTCTGAGACCACCTCCTCTTTTAAGGGATGGTTTTTCCAGGTTAACACAGATGGCTTCCTTGACCCCTCTTTCAAACCACCTGTCTTTCTTGGCTACAATATTGATATTGCTGTCCTCAAACAAGTGTCCTTTAGCCTTCGGGTTTAGGTGGACAGCTGAGTCCTGTCCTGAGGAGTTAGTCCTCCTGTGTTGAGCCATGCACCTGTGTAGAGGTTGCTTGGTCTCTCCAATGTACAGGTCTGTGCATTCTTCACTACACTGAACAGCGTAAAACAGATTGTCTTGTTACTGGGTGTCTTATCTTTGGAGTGAACCAGTTTTTGTCTCAGGGTGTTGCCAGGTTTGAAGTGAACAGGGGATCCTGTGCTTGTTAAAGATCCTCCTTAGTGTTTGGGAGACTCCAGCAATATATGAAATGATGATGTTCCTTCTTCTGTTTTGTTCTCTCTCAGCACACCACTTCTTGTTGGTTTTTAAAAAAAAGCCCATCTGGAGTAGCCACAGTTCTTAAGGGCTGTCCTGATATGTCCTTTTTCTCTTGCCCTCCCTCTATTGGTGGTGGGATTGTTTTTGCTCGTGTCTGGAGGGTACTGATGACACCTAGTTTGTGTTCCAGTGGATGGTGTGAGTCAAAACGGAGGTACTGGTTGATGTTTGTGGGTTTCCTGTAGACTTCTATGTTGAGTTTTCTGCCTTCCATGATGTGAAGGCAAGGCTGTCATCTTTCACATCTTCCTGAGTGAACTTGATGTTTCTGTCCATTGTGTTGATATGGTCTTTGAAAGTGTTGATATCCTTAGTCTTTATTTTCACCCATGTGTCATCCACCTAACTGAACCAATGACTGGGTTTTGTTCCCATGTAGAGCCATGTAGAGTGTAGAGCTCTGCTTTTCTCTGTTTCCATGTGTAAGTTTGCCACTAGCCCATTGCACATCCATGCTTCTACCTGTAGAAAGCTTGGTTAAATTGGAAGCATGTGGTGGTGAGGCAAAGGTCCAAAAAGGGAACAGATGTGGTCAGTGGTCAGGATTGGTCCTGTCTGGCAGAGTGTGTTCTTAAAGTAAGTGCATCCTTCTGTGGTGGGGATGCTACTAAAAAGAGATGTGACGTCATACCATGGTTTGTCCAGTGTCAGGTCCTTTATTCTATTGGAGAAGTCCTGTGAGTTGGAAATGTTGGAAAGCGAGGGTGGAAGCGAGATGTTTGGCAATGTTGTAACTGACAGAGTTGATGCTGCTGATGAGTATTGTGGTCTGTCAATGGTTTTGTCCTTTTCTAACTGCTGAGGCCAGCTGATGACCTTCTTGTAGCTGCTGGTGGGATCTTTCTGGAATCTTTTGATGTCAAAATAATCAGTATCGCCACCAGCCTTCAAAACAAACAAACAAACAAAAAAAAACAATCTGTTTGTCCCTAATTATACATTTTATTTTACGGACTGCCAATCAGAGTGCAGCTAAATCAAGCCAAACAGAAAGTTCTGCAAACATTTGCAATGCGAATGATGAACTACACCACAGAGCTCCAGCCCAGTAGCAGAAGGATTTGCTCAGCAGTACAAGGCTAGTCTAGTCTAAGCTACAACGCTGTATGTATAGCTACGAAAATGAGCGCCCATGGTTAGGTGACCAGACCACCCCATTTTTAAGGGACAGTCCCCGTTTTGGATCATGTATCTGCGGCTAAAGCCATCCCTGGAAATGTCCCCTATTTTAGTATCTAATAAACTGGGGAAAAAAAATCTTACATGTACAGAATAATTACTGTAACCGTGTAGAAAGCACGTTGCTTATAGCTGCTCGTCGCACTGCTATTATTGTTACAATTAGAGCAAAGGAAGAAGAGCTCAGTGTTTATAAAAAAAGGCATAGATGAGCAGAATGCGAGCTTGTAGCTATCATTTGTTATGGTATGTGTCAACTGATTAACGTTTGTTTTGTGGGGATTTAATTTTTGATTAGGAAACATTAGTGTTGTCAGTGTTCAGTGTTTCTAGTTACTTGGATCTGCATTGTTTTTCTAAAGATGAGATGTTCAAAATTAACCAAGCTCTTATTAAGGAAGAGAACTATAAAAGTTCTGATTTCTCCTTCTGCAGAGCTGACAGCATAAAACTATAAAACTGAAAAAAAACCCAATAAGAATATCAAAGAGTTTGCACTCTAATTAGTAGGGCTGAAACAATTAGTCGGAATAATCGTGATTAATCGATTATTGAAATAAATCATCAACTAATTTAGTAATCCAATAATCATTAGCTGGAGAATAGAGACTCTAAAACCTACCTTTAGCTGACAGATAACCCCACGTGGAGCAGAATTTATACTGAAATTTTAAAAAAATATCTAAATACTTTGTATTTAAGATTAAAAAAACTTTTTCGTCCACCAATATGCTCTATCCAGAACTCCGCAGGTGGAAAAGTTTTACTTTCACCTGGTTTAATTCTGTAAAAAAAATTTTTTCAGGAAGCTTTTACCATCCAATTATTAATCAAAATATATTAAACAGATAAATCGATTAGCAAAATAATCATTAGTTGCAGCCCTACTAGTTAAAGTCCGTGGAGAATGTATATTTTATATGTATAAGGAAGAGTGAGAGTGCTCTGTTAGTACTGGTAGACTAAAATATTTTTACTTCAAGGCTGTGGTAAACGTCTGGTGTAAAATATCAATTTTATATTCTGGTACTTGCACTGTTTAAATACATGGGTAAAAAGTGAACTAAATTGTAAGATAAGTTTCTTGAAATGGGTGTATAATGATTTGCCAGTGAAATTAGTGTTTTACACTTAGTGTGCATCAAAATGTTCCAAAGTAGTTTTAACTATATAGACTTTTGAGTTTATAGAATTTCAGCTTTAGGGGTGTTTGGTGACTCAGGCTGAACATATGAAAGTTGTTCATGAAAAACACAAAGAAGTCAGTAAAAGAACTGTGGAAAAAGGAAAGAACCATATTGACTGTTATTGCTTTCTTAGACTTTGCTAAATACTTTTTTTTTTTTTTAGAAGTTTGTACAAGCATATGTTGTGGGCATTCTTGACAGTTTTTCTAAAGCTTTTACATTCTTAAAATCGATATCAAAATTATATCATAACAACAAAAATGTGGGAAATATATTGCGACATAAGTTTTGGGCATTTTGAAAAACTTAACCTGATTACTGTCTCTGTCCTGCCTAAAAACAGACATTGAGCACTTCCTCATTCAACATGCTTCTTCTGTATGCTTACCGTCTAAAATTAGTTCTTTGTTTTTCCAAAAGAACTCCCATTAGGTTTACTATAGTATAAAAATAAGTATCATATCAGATCACATTTCTCCGCAGAGATAATCAGATTTACATTTAAGTAATGCTCTATATACCTTATGCAAATCAAAAGGAAAGCTAGAATCTATTATGCTCTCCTCGACTCATTTGTAGCTCTAAAGGGAACCAGCATGACTCAAATCAGGGTAAAAACTGTTAAACCAGCCTGCGAGACACTTCTGTTTAAAAAAAAAATATATATCAAACTTACTGTAACTTCATTTTAGAACATGTCATGGCTAGTGTTTTTTTATTTGCTTTGTGTAAAGTTGCTATACTATCAGGGTGAAATGTACACTTCCAAAAACAACCTTCTCTGTATGTGTCTGAAGTAACATCACCTCTGGTACAAAACAAACTAATAAAGTTGTACTATGATCAGAGTTGTCTTAAGCACGTGTCTCTGACTTTTACTTGATTGTTTTTCACTCCTGCTCTAACATTTTAATAAAAAAACAAACAAAAAAAACAATGAAGAATTCTGCACATTTGTCTCAAAGAAATTGAGCCACATGTGAATAAAGCGCATGCATTTTATATAAAATTATAAAGCAGGAAATGGGATCAGTTAGTAAAGAGAACACACACTAAAATTGAAAGAAGCCTTATCTAAAAAACATTGCTAAGCACTATGAGTGCTGTACTAGTTAAAGCTCTGTCTGTAATCATTGTGTTTGTCACCGTTTTATACAGCTTCGTCTTCCATGGCAATATCAATCACAGTTTAGGGTTATTAAATCAATCTACTGTATCTGATATTTACTGATAGACCTTAGAATTTGTGCTGAGGTCTGGTAAAAGCATGGGTCCAAGCATTTTCCCAGAGGCTAAATTAGTTAAATTTAATATATATTTTTTATTTTGGATAAAATGGTAGCTTTAACTCAAAAAATACACCACCCATAGTAAATGAGAGGTAAAAATAGAATTGTCATTTTTTTTCCTGTCTACCTTGTAAAAGTTTTGTAAAAAATATACACCGATTTCTCTCTATGTAGCAATTTACGCTGCATATAGACTTAAATGCTCTCTAACAGAGAGTGCATCGTTAATGCTGCTCTTTAATGTTTAATAAAGCATTTTTTTTTGTATTTTTTGTATTTTTTAGCTTTTTTAGTATCACACCTATGATATAAAATTACTTTTTTAATGAAGTCTTTTTTCACGCCATTGATCAAATGATCAGATTCTTTTATTTATTTATATTTTTTATTTTTTCTGTATTCAGATTTTACTCTGTTATTATAAACCTTCTAAATATCTTCTTTTGTCTGCAAGATGGTTAAAAGAAGTCCTTAATGTTGATAGAATGAAGTTGTATTTTGCTTTAGTCAATAATGTTAGCACAACAATTTGAAGTCAGACGTGTGTCTCTGGCTTCCACTCATCTTTTTATTATTTAGTTATGATTCCTATAGATCAATTATGATTAAATAAGAGTATTATGTGTTTATTGACAAGGACGCATGACGGTCTGTGGTTTATCACAATAGTTCCTAATTGAGCCTGCACCCTTGACTGGGTCTAGTCTTGCTCTACAGATTGTGAGAATCCCTGATTTACTAGTTCTTGCATAAAATCCAACAGAGAAAAAGCATCGTACTTTTGCAAAACACTGCTCCTAATACAACTTTTTCCAAAAATGAAAGTTGTATTTCCAACTAAAGCCCAATATGCTAGACTTGGCCGCAAAGGGCCGCATGGCCAAATGACTACATTTCAGCACCCATGCCCCTCCACGCGGTGTTTGTGAACTGAATTAATGCATGGTGTGCCTAGAAAAATATGTATCTATATAGACAGGTCTGCGGATAAAACGCATTTTGGACAAACGATGGCTCCTACTGGCAAGGGTTTCAAGTATAATCTAGAAAGTTCTCACGATTTAGCCCATAAATATCAATACGATCAACAGATTGTGAAAACTCTTGGATCACACGAACAGGCTTTAAAAGGCTGTGTTCTACTTCTTCTCCATGTTGTGTAGTGGTTTAAACCTGCAGTCTGTTGCGTAAAGGCCCCCCTTAGAGCTGGCGAGAGTATTAGCCAGTAGTAGTATAATGGGTAAAGCCACATAAAGAAAAAAAATATTGATGAATTACGAAGGCTTAAAATAAAAGTACTAGTTATGCTGAGTGATAGTTGATTATGTATAACATGACGATGACATGGCAGACGGTACTATTCAGTGTTTTGTTAGCAAAAATGTGATGCATGCATATGTGCACAATTGAGCAATGCACAAACAGCCCTTAACACTTCTTCAGTGTTGGTGATGAAAGTCAAAGATTGTAGTTTGATGTTTAACTTGCGTTGGCATTCATGGACTTAATTTTGTTGTGACGGTCGTCACAGCTTTCTGTTTCGCCTCAGGTTTCGCCTCAAAGCCACATTTCCTTTACATAGCATAATGCCGTGTACATATAAAACAGTGGGGGGTGGGTGATGGTCTGTAGTGTAGGCAGCTTCATACCAGGTTTGTATTGGTGACAAAAACCTGTCCGTGTTGATTTTTTTTTTTTTTTTCCTTGAAACAAAATTTCGGTTTAAATTTAGTAAAACAGTTTATGTGTTCGATATTTATAACCGTTTTAGTCTTTATGCTCACATGATGGGAACATGTGAGTCCAAACTTTCTAAATCAACAGAATATTCTGTTATTGAAACATTTGTTTATGTGTTTAGTAAAAGGTAAAATCAGGGAACAAATGGTCGGATAAATTAACACAGGTGATTTTATAGTCCTTTTCTGTTTGGCTGGATTCAACATTTGTTCTCTCTAGCAAACATTGTTTTGGAAAAGAATCTGCATCTACCCATGGAAACTGAAATAGACGATTGGCTATGAAAAGATTTTTTAATGCATCTCCCTGTAGAACCTTTTAATTACTACTTGTTTTATATATATATATATATATAGATATAGACATATATCTGTATCTATATATATAGATATATATATATTGATACATTTCAACTTGAAAAACAAAATCGGGTTGTTATAAGTTTGCAAACCCTTTAATTGAAAGTTGTAACAACCAGACAAAAGTACGGGCTAAAGCGTCATTTTAAACCTGCATGTTTCTTCAAAACTGAGGGGTTGAAACCGGTCAGGGATGCTTCCAGTTTGAAAACAACCATGTTGAATTCTCTAAGAAGTATTTCACATCTTCTCCGTGAGACAGCAGTTTATGTATAATCCATATTTCTGGAATTTGTTTTTGAAGACAGAAAAACAAATACAACAAAAAAAAGAAACACTAGAGATTCACCAATCTAATACTAACATCAGAATTGGTCCTGATATTAAAAAAAACAAGATGGGTATCTGTGAAACCTGGTCTGATCCATAAGGGGCAGATCTATTCAGTCTATTTATAATAAATTTAAGTTGGGTTAAGCTAAAAACCTCTAGACGGTAGAAAAGTTTGATCTTTATGGACTTCTGTCTTTGATGTAATAAATATATGCCATTTTCAACCCTTACAGTAGCCTGTTTGTTTCTGGATAGAATTTGTCCTTTTAACACGATTTACAGTTTTTGGCTTTCCTTCTGACCTTGTACTAATCTCGAGTTTCCTTTTGGGATATACATGATTGATATATGCATGAATACATGTGATATACATGTATTTATACCAATACTTGGAAAGGAGTATATAACAGTCTCTTAAGTAATGATAAGATTGGATCAGAAGTAAAAAATAAAAATTGTGGATCGGTGCATCCCTAGTTGAAACCGAAATTGAATTTTAGTCAGTGTTGCAAGTGTATAAGATTTGTATGACGTGAAACATAAAAGAAATGCTTATCCACAGTGGAACATGTTGGTGGCAGCATTAATGCTCCGGACTCTTGTCACAAACTCGTTGGTTTTGAAATTTGACATCCAAATCGACGAAAGGCTTCGGGATGGTACATGTTTAAAGTTTTAAAATCTGATTGATTTGGATCATTTTCATGAGACATTATTGGTAAATGCTGTCAAGTCAAGACAGGTGACCTTCAACCATAGAAGAGTGAACGCTAAAATTGAGTCAAATGTTATTTTTACAAACTAATTTTGTAGTTTGGCCAGATTATTACATTACTTTGTACTTTGACTGCACAGCTCTATCATCACGTGTTCTCAATCCTGTTCCTCAAGAACCAGTTCCATGCATGTTTTAGATGTCTCTCAGTTACAGCACACCTGATTCAAATGATTGCGTAATGATTCCTTTAAGTCAGGTGTGTGGCAGCCAGGAGGCAACTAAACCACTGTATGTTTTAGGTGTCTCCTTGCTGTGGCAGTGGTACTCAAGGAACAGGATGGAGAAACACTGTATTATCACATTTTTTTTAACATCAAAAGGCTTTTAAAACGGGTCTTGATGCTGTTCAGAACTTCTGTAGCTATATTAGAAATGAGTAAAACTGAGCTTCCTCAAAAATCTGCTGTGCCCTGCTCCGCACTACGCTCTGGCCACTGCAGGTCTTATTCAGCTCAGACAGTAGACGCCGAGTTTCTCTGTGTTGTTTTTGGCCTTTGTTCTGTATTCATGCATCCGTCTGTGGCAGAATAACTGGTCACAGTATCGGCTCTCACATCTAAGTCATTTAACAACACCAACAACTCTGCCTATGGGAAACCAAAATACTGCTTGCTTGTTTTAGTAAACCATGCCCACCTATGACTCACATTCAGCATTAAGAATAGTGGAATTCTTTTTAATCAGCTGGTTTTAAGGCAGCATTGACCCAATTTAGTCTATCGGGCACCTATAAGTAGTTTTTTATTTATTTGTCTGTTGAGGATGCTGAGCCTTACCAGGCAGCTGGTGAATATTTGGCTCAGCCCATGCAGATGGCGTCCAGAAGCCTGCTGGGCACCTGCTGTCCATCGGGGAAGGAGATGAGGCGATCCCCCTGTCAACAGGTGACAACAGATCCTTGCTTTAGTGACCAAATGTGAGCATGAAAGAAGACCCAACAGCTGTGCCTCTGAGTTTCTCTTTGCCACGGTTAAAACACCAGATCACACTAAGAGAAGCTATTCAGCGAGCACATGTTTACATCTATGCTGCGATATTTGGTTGAGTCAGTGTCACAGCTGCTCTGACTGTTGCAGCAGCGATCTAAAAGCAACTGCACGCGACCCTGTCCACATCACCAGCTGGTGTCCCTTAGTCTAAACTGCAAAGTGGCACACGAGTCAGTGAACACCAGCTGACCTAAACAGTGTTTATGTTTTGTTTAACCACATCATATTCCTTTCACAGAGACTCTCCTCTGGATGGTTGGAAATTCATGCGGAGCTCAGGCCTCTTGGCAGACAAAGAAGGAATTCATTCTGTTAATGGGCACAAAAGAAAGTTATCGTTGCAAAATTGTATCACCAAGTTAAATGTAATGGGATGAATTTTAGGTTTTTGCCCCCTCTCTCCGTCATTAGTGTTTCCAGACTTCTATTCTTCCATGCCACTCTGTGTAATGTGTGGGCATCTGCTGAGGTGTGACCAGCATCCAACAGGCTGAATATTAAATTCATATGTAAAGTGAAAAATTATGGAGGATTTGACTCAACAATTTTTGCTTTCCAAGCAACTATTTCTATAATTTTTTATTAAACTCACTGATATCACAATGAAATGAAATAATGTAAAAGGCATTAGTAAACGTGTTGGATGTAAAACAGAATAAAGTCAGAGATAACAGAAATAGGAGAGGGATGTTTGCTGTTATTTAGGGCGTTGTATCATATGAGCCTTGGGGTTTCATTTATTATATAGTTGGAAAAAAAATATAATAAAACTATTTTATCTGATTTAACAGAACTTAGTTTGAAAAATTCCCCTCAGCTGCAATTTTAAGTTCAATTTAAAAAAATGGAGAAAAAAAAATCAGTCTTCTAAGCAGTTTTGTAGCTTAAGATGTGATGACAAAACCTGCTCCTTTTAAAAAGG
This sequence comes from Jordanella pulchra, assembly GCA_034780135.1. Taxonomy (NCBI): domain Eukaryota; kingdom Metazoa; phylum Chordata; class Actinopteri; order Cyprinodontiformes; family Cyprinodontidae; genus Jordanella; species Jordanella pulchra. Next base: position 13,057 of record JAUZNJ010095339.1, read on the forward strand.
TGAGCAGCAATAATTTTTCACCAAATTCAGTTAGAACAAAAGCATGATGCTCAGCACGAAATCAGGAAAAGTTTCCCCTTGAAGGCTAAATCTTGTTTTTCTTTTTTAATAAAGCCAAAAAAAACTTCGATTTCTCTGATGGGCTTTGGCTATGGCTCAGAAACAAGCTTTGATATATATAAAAGTTACACTTTTGCAATACATTTGTAGCCCTTGGTTGCTTCGTGATCATCTTTGTCTCATTTAAAAATTGGATTAAAACTAAGGTTACACAGATGAACTTGTTTGCAGCTCTCTGAACACTATCTCTACTGCTCAGTAGTACTACGTTTTTGCTTGAACTTTTCCAGATGTGCTTCTTTTCTTTCGAATGTATTGACAAGTACAAACTAAAGAGTTTTTTTTTTCATATGATGTCAACTAGTAAAAACCTGATTTGTATATATACTGTATCACTTGTTTAAATATTTCAATTCAGTAAACTGTTAGCTGTGTTTTTAATTTATTTCACCCTGTATCATGGTAACATTTTAATGAAAATGTAATGTTGTTTTTTTTCCCCATAGTCAACCAAGTTAAAATTTTGATTAGAAATAAATTTTGCTCACAGAAATGAATCACAATCAGCCAAATCTCCAGCTAGGCTGAAGTAACTGCAATTGTTGCACTTCTCCACTTTTTTTGTCTACCTGTTCTACTAACATGTTGAACTTTTTGATCCTTGCTCTTGTAACCACACGAAAGTGACAGGCACAGCATGTTAGTGTCAATTATGATGTGTTTGCTGATGCTTACCAGGCAGCCCTGAAAGGAGCGAAGATGGTGTCCATTAGGTTTATAAGGAACTGTATAAACTAATAAAATTTCCTCTGCCTCTGTTGTTGGGCCGCTGTCTTTTAAAGCCCTCACCAGTAATGCTGTCCTGTCTAACATGTCCTTATTTCTTTTAACACATCTCTCCATGTTCAGGTTTGTCACCAGAGGAGACAGTCTTCATAGCTGCTATGCTGTTAAATTAGTTAGAAATAGATCATTGTGAACAGCTTCAAAATAGCTTTTTTTCCCCCTATTTGTATCGTTTTATGTTTTTATATATATTTAAATGTGGGACAACTTCTTCATTCACTGATTGCTTTGTTCTTCAAAGCTGATCAGCATCCCACTATGTGGTCAGTCATACGGTCTTCGTAAAAACCAAAGGCTGGGAGCCACACTTCTATGAATGGCTTTATATGGCTTTTAAAAGTCAGACAGTAGTTTCTCTGTCCACATGGCCACTGCAGTAGTTTGTGTCCTCCCTTTCGCCCTTTCGGCCGTCATCACAGTGCCGCTTTGTTGCTTAGAGGCGTGCAGCACCACTTCTGTACAAAGACAAGCAGAGGAAGAAGAACTGAATAAAACCCAGAATGGACCAAAAACAGGACAAAGCACAATGCTGTCTAACACCACTGTGTTTTGCTTAAAAGTGTTCTTTCTGTCAGCTTTCTGTCTATTGTTTGTAATTAACCTTAATGGTTGAAAGGATTATGACTTGATTATTGTAGTACAATAACATCTGTTTTTATTTATTTGTAGATTTTACAATCATACAACCAGTCTAGGTTGTCTGTGTTTTTCTTTTTTTTTTTTAACTCCTTTTAACTGGTCTTCAAAGGTAAAAAATTTACATGATAGAGAGAACATTTTTAAAAGAAAAGTTTGAATATCTCTCTCCAAACAAGGCGGGAAGCTTAATAATTTACAATAGACTGAAGTCAATAGCGCTATATTAGCATATGTAGAGAATACAGATGGATTCTAAAATGGTTTTCTACTTTGACCTATACTCTTCCCTTTATATTTCAATTATCTACCCAATGTATGCAACCTAGTCACTTTGCAAATGTATGCAAATCATGCAGTAATGTTTATAGCCACAAAATATATCGGAGAGGCTGCTTAGAACCAGGCCACAGCAATGAGTCAAATTAAGAAAAAAAGACAAGAAGACTAGATGACAAAAAAAATTCTCTGTTGAGGACACTGCATCTGTAAAAGGCAGAACAATAATTGGATAGATATTTGGATAAAAAAGGAAAAGAAGAGGAAAGATATTTATTATCAGCATCAGCATCTTTCAGGCTTATGTTGCTTTTAGTCTCGCCTTTTTTGTACCCAGTGAGAGAAGCATTTTCCTTATTCCCATACCTCTAATGTGACTAAATGTACTTATAAATACTGAGATAAAAACTCTGTGTGTAGTGTGACCAGTATGGAGCAAGTGTGTCACTTTAAGCCTAGTGATCTGGTGGAAGAAAGGGCCTTTAAATGGCACCTCTTTACTTCTGAGCCTTTGAGCTCGTTCAGAAGTGTTCAGAGTCCAGCATGCATTGATATTTAGAAGTGTGATTGAAGTTTTAATGCCAGAGAGGTTGGAAGTGAGTGGGGGGGGGTTCACAGTTCCAAGAGCCGACCTGCTTGCTGGAACATTTAACCCCTGCTTTATTCTCCACAGGAGTGCCATCGCCAGTTTTACCGCTGTCTGTTCTAACTGGGCCAACCGGGAGGATGCTGATTTGCTAAAATGCAACAGTATTTTGCCTGTGGGTCTATCGGTGCAAAATGCTGCTCCCCTGTCCTTGATTTTAAGACGTGTCGTTAGCATTGATACCGATATGGGGAATAAAACAGGTTTTTTAGTTCTTCTAATAGATGTCATCAAGTCCAGTAGAAACCAGTTAATCATTCATTTATATAAGGCAGGGTTGAAATCTAAACACCCGCAGGGCAGCGGTACTTGTGGACCAGGATGTTGAACCATTGTAAAAGGGGAAGGGTTTGAGCCCAATCAAAAATGTTTCAGTTTGCTAAAAACAGAGCTACACCGTGTAGACCATCGTACCAATGCAATCAGTTTGAATTGTTATAGCACTGGTGTTACTGGAATATGATTTAAACGGGTTGTTATTCAGAAATGCAGTATTGAATACATATGTACACTTAAATGTGAGTATGCGTTATGTATCTTTCCTCCTCTGTTTTTGAGTTCATTACATGTGGATGCATGTTCCTGTTACATAAATTTAGGACTCTTGTTCCTCATTGATGTGTAAGGCAAACCAAATGCATAAGTAAGCTGTTTAACACACTTTTTAATATTTTTACCCAAAACGTAAATCATCCCTTGAGTTGAAAGTGGTTGGGTTTGAACTGTAAGGAAGTTATTTGGATGAATGCAAGCTGTAGGCCAAGGTTCTGTCTGCAGAGGCAGTTTCACTAGTTGGTTGGCATTTAAGACAGCTGTGATTAAAATAAAGCCTATTGATCTGTTGCACATTAGGAGGAAGCAATCGTATTGGAGTTATGGGCGCATTTAATTCGGCATCAGGCCAAAGTATAGCTCTGTATACCAACTGTGTTGTAGCTGTAACCTTGGTATGAGAATGTTATTACTGATGCATCGCTCTGTTTTACAGTAATGGTGTGATGGATTTGAAAATGTTATGTTTTTTTTCTTTTTGATGATGATGATTTTGTGTTGAGTCTTAAATCTTTCCCAGCTCGGACTGAATGCTCCCCGGTGCCCCATCAAGGCGGCGAACACATTGTGCTCTCGCTTTCTTTCCATGTGTATTAGGTATTGAATATGTGACCTTTTTAGCTTGTATGAGCTCATGGGAAAAGTGGGTGTTTCCACAGGAAGTTAAAGCCTTTCCCTCCCCCTCTTTTTTCTCTTGCTCTCACTCTCCGTGGAGCCTACCGTCTCCCTCCCTCTTAAACCTTTCATCCCCCCCCCACCCATTCACCCCCGTTTTTCACTTCAAGTACTCCTTGATACTTGTTGAAACAATAGTCTTTTGCCTATTCCTGCATCATTCGTGTGAAACTTGGTCAAGGAATACTGTAAAGTGACTGGTCTTTACTTTGATTGGTTGAACATTAGACTCTGATGATTGCTGTTTGGTTCCAGGCAGCTGCTCCAAAAAGGACCGGAAAGTTATAGTTATTTAAATTCAGAATTAGGAAGTGATAAACGGCTGATCCTACCCAGATTTCTCCTTTTATATGCCAGCATCCCACAATACCATTTAAAATATTGTGCACAGCTAAAACTGCAGCTATTTTTGCTGTTTTTATCTTTCAACATATGACCTAGAATGTCTGCTGTGCTATCTGTGCAGTCTGCCACTGTGTTACAGTCTGGCCTACAGTAAGACTTGGCAGGCTCCAGTCTGTCTAGCTTGCACTTTGGGTCTTTAATTAAAATTGCCACACTTGGCTCTGGCCCACTGAACTTGTCTTACATATGGCATGTTTCACCTGTCAGTGTAAGGGCAGCCCCAGCGTCCACAGCCTCGCTTAGCTGCCCCCACCACTGTGTGTTTTGATGCTGATACCTCAGGATGTAGCACTTTGTAATCGCTCTGTCAGCAGAACCAAGAGCCAGGGGCCCCTTTCAGTGACACAAGCAAAGTAATTTCTGTAACATCATATCTACTCTTTAATATAACATTTTTAAGGATGCTGCAGTGTTAAAAACACATTAAAGTTTGATTAATGTGAGTAAAACGTAGGAATGCTACACAAAGCATGAGATTTCACCTTGATTTCTTTTAGCAGAAAAAAAAGTTCACCATGCTTATCTCATTTTTTCACACCTTTTTCTTATGTCAAAATGGTTGCAAGCTAGTTTTGAAAAAATCTAGCTTGCATGGCGGTGCTTGTATTACTATAAACTCATATGTTGTTCTTATTTGAGATCAACTTTGAAATGTGTTTAACATAGTTTTGACAAGCTAACTAGCTAGCTTTTTTTTTTAATATATAGAAATGTAATTAATATGAATAATGACAAATAAAACTTTTAAAAATCATTAAATGGGGTTTAAAAATATTTTAAAAAGAAAAAAAGCAGCCACATCTATTCCTGTTTGAAAAAAAAATAATTTTTCAGGATTATAAATCAGGTTCAGACAATGAAAAAATTGCTACCCAGCATTTTGACATGTTATTTGAAGGAGGTTTACTGTATTTAAACCTCGGATGTTTAGTTTGAGTTTGGTGGGCACCATAGTGTTGGATTGAGAGTGAACATCATGCTGATATCAAAAGAATTGAATGGGGTTTTAGAAAGATTGTGTTTGAAAGTGAGTGGAGGACATTTAAAGTCACTGCCGTGTTTACCCTGAAAGGAGACTGCTAGATGCTAAAAGAAGTATCCAAAAACCCTGAAATATAACCAGAGGAGTTACTACTGTTGATATGAACGTACATGTCAGTAAATTTAAAAGGAGTCTTCACAAGTTTAACCTTTATGACATCCTTTATGACTTGATGGTCAGACACAAACAGACAAAACACAGAACTTCTATGTATGTACTGTATATATGTATATATCTATATATCAATCAATCAATCAATCAAATTTTATTTGTATAGCACATTTCAGCATCAAGGCATTTCAAAGTGCTTTACATAATTAAAATAAAACAGCATGTGACACAAATAGTGAGAAAGAGAAATAAAAAGAAAGAAATAAAAAAGATACATACATTGAAGACATCAAAACCCACACTCTAAATATTTCAGTTGTGCTTGAAAGTTAACGTACCCTCCCATTAAAGAAAGTTAATAATTCTAACTAGTAATTTAAATAAATAAATAAAAAGCAATAATAAAATTAACCCTGAAATTATATTTTTTTTCTGGTTTCTTTTAGATAAAAAAACCTTGGTCATGAACAGTGACCACGTACTTGTGAACGGGTGCAGAAACTTAACATTTACTGAACTTTAAAGAAAACACCTGACTTCAGGGATTGCCTTAAAGTGTTGCTTAACAAAGGTACACCTCCAGACCACATGTGTGGTCTGTACTAAATGAGTCAAGCTACTAGAATTATGTTAGCATTACCAGAGGCAACAAATAGCCATAACATTACAACAATAAGTCTATGCTAACAATAGTAGGTAACAATAGTATGAGTGCATATTAGCAATAACTGGAAAGAAGACAATAATTCATATTGGTAAGGATATAAGAGTAATTGCAATCATTTATAATTGAGTAAAATGGAGACATTTTTTTCAATCTTTTTGCTTGAATAGATACTATTTTTGATCTCGAGAGAATATGTTTTATAAAAATTAATTTTCAGCTTATCATTTTAACTGAATAAAAATCAAAAAACTCATCAGAAGTTTACTGGGTTTTCCAGAGTTTGAAGACAGGCTTCTGACTCTTAATACCTAAAATTAATTTTAGAGGAAGTAAATTGTGCCTTTCTTTGGTCAGACAGGATTTTTTTTTTATTTCCTCAGAATCAACTTGGCATTCTGCCACTTGCATTTTTCAGATTATTAGAAAGAAACGTTATTACTGGCAGTAAGCAATGCCCAATACTTGGCAGAGAAATACATTTTTTTAAATGAACTGCACATAAAAACTGGATGAAAACATCAAAACAGGAACATGTGCTGCACATTTACAGCAACATTCCAGATAACTGTTAAGGTAACCAGGCAAACGTTCTTACTAGCTGTGCGTATCTTTTTTTTTTCTGTGTCTCCTCCTCCTCAGAACTCAGCTGGGCGGAATTAGTCACCCTGAAGGAGTCACCATGAGGTGCTGATCGATCAATTAGAAGTAGACTTTAGACACGTTAGACTATTGCATGCAGCAGTCACCCAGGGACAAAGGATTCTCATCTTTGGTTTTTAAGTTCACTCATCATGACTTGTTTTGGAAACCCTTCAGAATTTCAACCTTTGCACACAAGGTTACTTATAAGGCAAAATCAGAAGATATTTGGACAAGACTCATGATATATCATAAATATTATGAAGTTATAAAAACAATATTTTGAAGATTCGGGACAGCTTAAGTGTAGGATAAAAGATTTTGGCCAGATTTAGGAGCTGTAGTAACTTTTTATTTTTTTCTAGAGCCTGGAGGAGAGCAGCTAAGAAGCCATTTTGAGTTGCTCTGTTAATGAGTGGGGAAAAAAATGTAGTACTAAAATTGATCAGGTATAGTAATGAGCAGAAACAGGGCTGTAAGCATTATGAAAGTATTTAGATCGTTTTGAGCAACAGCAGATGCTGAGATTTTGGCGTCTTTTGTAGGTGAGGGGGTTATTGTGTTAAAGTCAAAGCGGTGGTTTTAACTAAGTGGGATAACTGACTGACAGAGGTGGAAAACGATCTAAATTTAGTGCTTGTGAAGCTGCTTGTGTAGGGAGGAAGTGGGTGCACAGGAGTGCAAATGTGATGTTTATTCCACACCCACACATCACTTATTCTTGCCTTTTTTTGCAGGCTGGCAAACAGAACTTCTAAAGGTTTATTTAGTTACAATAACTGTTTTGTGTCACCTGTTTCACAGTTCTGGCATTTGATTGATTATGATAAGAACATGGTTTGTTTTAACACTTGTACAACCACACACTGATTTGATACTCTTTTTGCTTGTTAGGCAGCTAACATTTACAAAATCATGTTCATCTTTAAATGCATCGAAAATGCAGAAAGTATTTTTTGCAGAAAGTCTTTTATCCATACCACTTCTAAATATACGTGCTAATAACATTTTCTTTATACCCTTTATTTTTAGGCCAGATGGAAGGAAATTACCAGTAAAAATATTTGATAATTCCAGCAAAATAATATCACCAAATTATTTTAAAAAAATGTCTCTATTGCAGAAAGTTTACTTTTTAGAAATATGTGTTAGAAATATTTCTAAATTTTTAGAAATATGTTTTTTATATATGTTTCTGGGAGTTTAGGAAGAGCTAGCATGGTAAACGGATATGTTTGAAGTAGAAAACAAAAGATCTTCTAGCTCTATAAGTGATGCAGCGGTCTGCATTTGGGACAGAAATGTGTGACATGCAAGTAATCATGTTTGGATTTCTGTTGGTGGATGGGGTTGGATAACATGTCATGTGTGACATCTTTACCTACGGAGGGCTGGACGGGACCAGCGTTAGGCTGTAGAGGTGGAGTTTCGTTCCTGCAGTGCAAACTAAGACCCAAACGTTTTTTGTAACTTGCAAAAATTATATCAATATTATCTGCACTTTACCTTGACTTCCCTGCTGCTAGTTAGAGGAGAAATGTCATGGATATTAATTTTGGATTCACAACTTAGAAACGCACACACATACATGCTCTTATTTGTCCCTGCTCTGGCTTAGTTCTTGCTTAATTAATGAATTCCCCGTTTATTTTATCTTTTATCATTCTTAGCAGAGTTTTTTTCCCTAGTCTAAATGTGGATACCAGTTAAACTTGTTTTTGAGTTTTTGAGGTGGTGAGTTGTTCTTTTCCCCGTTAACAAGAAGAAAAATCATTACATGGGTTTAACCTTCACCTGCCTATCCAGTTTGTTTTTTTTAAGTGTTCAGAAGTCTATCTACCTCACAGGGAGCTATAATGTCAAGTGGTTCTGTAGCAAGTAAGACAGAGACAGAATATTATTTTGTGTGCTTTATTTATTTATTTATTTTTTTTCTATCAGTTCTGGATGCTCTGCCAAAAGAACATGCTGGGACAATACTGAGTAAGCATGGGCTGGTATCAGATCCTCATTGGTTACCCTGTCTAAAATAAGCATGGTATGGTCTGTGTTCATGGTATGAACACACACACACACACACACACACACACAAAGAAAAAGTGAATATCTTAAACTGCCTTCATTTGCATTGGAAATGCAACAGTTATTCCAGCTAATGCTACAAAAACAAATGATTACAGCTTTAATATCATTTCTTATCAAATCAACATATTGTCTTTTTGTCATGTCATGCAAATTCTACCATTTGTATCATGTCTCTGTCTAGAAACTCTTTATATATATATATATATATA
>JAUZNJ010095350.1:0-21906 GCA_034780135.1 Jordanella pulchra
CCCCCCCCCCCCCCCCCCCCCCCCCCCCCCCCCCCCCCCCCCCCCCCCCCCCCCCCCCCCCCCCCCCCCCCCCAAGGCAGAAACTGTCAGCATAAACACAATGTTTTCCAAACCGTTGAGTCTTGAAGAAGTTCCTGTGATACTCCATAAGGGAGGGAGAGGGGTTGGTGAGATGCTGTAGCAGCAAGCCGTCCTGGTGTCATCACCCACACAGGCTGACTACTTGCCTGGCTGGTCCGCCACCACCAGAGCCTCAATTACCTGACTGACGTTTCATTAGCGCCTGCAGCTGATCCCGTGGCTGAGAGGCAGCGGGGCGCAGAGGAGCATGGAGGAGGTTTCAACGCATTACATTCCCCTGCGCTGTCAGTGTCACAGCTCCGAGTGCAGCCACACAACCCACTCATTACTTTGCCGTCATTTAGTTCATGCTCTTATTAAGTTGGACTGTGTATACTAAAATAGAGCTGCATGGCTAGGTTTCATCTGGTGCCGTCTAGGAGATGACATTCACAAAACTGTCCCGGATTGTTGGAGAAGCCAAGAGGTGTTAGAGGCTGTCGGGGCATGTATAAGACAAATCAATCTCACACAGCGTTCTGATCAGAAGTTTATTTGCTATCATGTACATGCTTGGGGACCAAATATGTGTGGCTGCAGTCCCTGAACTCATACCTGGGTTGGTACATGGCCTCTTCATCCTCAAGGGTTAGCAGAGGCCGTGTCAGAGATGATCCAAGGCAAAGCTGAATGGGGGCTTAGCGAGACCCCCGGCCTGAGCCTCTTCCGCACAGCCCACGCTTGGCTGGCCTCTCCTTCCCATTTGTCATCCTGGGCCAGTAAAACCACCGGAGAGATTAGGGCAGAGCAGAGGGACTGGAGGAGTAGCAGGGAATAAGAGGATCAGTTAAGCTATAAACACAGACAAGTTTGTGTCTTTCAGCCACTCGGGCACAGTGACAGTTTGTAATGGCTGTCAAAAGTTTGCTCTCTGCAGTACATCTTTCTCCATAGAACGCTGTAGTGTCTGATGGTACCAAAGAACAAACACAAGTCAGAACTGTCCCCCCCCCAAATTTGATCAGATACTGCATTAAAAATGGGCCTAACACTTTAACTGTATTGACCCATATTGACCCAAACTAATGAACCATGGCCCAGCTAGGAGGAGAAAATACAAAGGTTTGCCTATAATTATAAATCTGTGGCACAGACCATTAGTCAAATACAAAGTCCTTCTTCATTTCCATATTTTTGAATATTGTACTTAATTATGCAAAAGGAACAGTGAGGTAGATGAGAAGTTTTAAGAAAGCCTCATAAAGTCCTTATTAAGAGCAGAAGGGATTAATGACAGTTAATATGAGGGCAATCAAACATTTAATGCAAAGGCCCTCCTGCAGGCAAACACTATTTAAATGACTCAATTAGACATTCATTATCTTGCAGCCTATAAGTGGGTGAGATATGCATAAATAATGGTGCAGAGCATTGCTGCCTCTTAAAAAAGGGAACAAATGAAATATTAAAAAAGTTAACAAGTGTGACACAGAAAATACACAAATATTGATAGCTAGAGGGCTGGTTACATGTTACCATCAAACCAAACGAGAATGCACAATTTTCATTGGAGATTGTCTCATAAATCATAATTATTGAGTTAGCATGATCTCCTCTCCCAATTAGCTGTGTAACATTGTTGGAGAAGAATGGGATAGAGGAACGAGGGAAACCCTCCCGATGTCCAAATAGAAAATCCCAACAAATCTTCCACATCCGTGTAGTTAGGGTTACCAAATCATTCCCTTTCTGATGAACCTCACCACAATAAGCTGATATATACCAAAAAACATACCTATTCTGCAGAGGATGACTTGAATAATGCACCAAACTATGTAGATAAATCACTGTCAGGACTTCCTCCCTCCACCTCATCCAATCCCTCGTTCTTTCTTTCCCTCTCTCTCAATGTCTGCCTCCACTCTTGTCAGTTGCCCTAGCACACAATTACTGTGTGTGATTGCTATCAGGCGGGACGGTCGGGGAGGCTCCCAAATTAGGGCCTAAATAGGATTTCCTACATGGCGAAGGGCACAAGCCTGGACATGGTAATGAAAGCCTATACATCACAATCAGGCCGACAATCCTATTCATACTGCAACACATTACTCTCACTCCTCATAATTATAGAGGGGTGACAGACAGGCCTGTGAGGCACAGCAGGAGCAGCAAGGAAGCAGCAGGAGGGGGGAGCATAGCTGCAGCGGCGACATGGTTTTTGAGTGGCTTTTTTTACTCACTTATGTGATCTTGTGATACCAGACTGGATGGGGTACAGTTCTGTTTAGTTCAGTCATATGATCTATTGAGGATACAGTGTCAATTCATGTGCAAAGAATTGGGACACTTGGTGAAAATGTTTGTTTTTATTTGATTTAATTATTTCATTTGAACATATGGATTCTTAGTCTTAGATTTAGACTTAATGAAAAATGTAAGCAATTTAAAATAGAAGACCATTTTTAAATGAAATTTAAAATTAAAATAATGCCTAGTAAGAAAAAAATGAGGACGACCATTATTTACACTTCAGATGGCTAAGTTAGCACTCAGTCTTACCACATCAGCTCCATCAGACAGCTTCTTTTTTCAGTGGTGGACTGGAAGATTGTGTTCAGGTGCAACTGCAACACCCTGCTTGTCCATGCCCCCAGGTGGAACAAGTGAGGTAGGGTGGGGCCAGCATGTTTTTATGGGGGCACAGAAAAACATAAAACAGGGTCATAATTTAAAATATATTAAGAGAGCCACAGAACCAGCAAGCTTACTGTGGCTCTGCACCGAGTGAAGCAAAATGTCGACGTTATTTAGTTTAACAAAAAATTTATATTGTTCCAGTTGAACATTATTTTAATGTTAGTTAAAATGTTTAAATGAAACATCCCTTACGATGCAAAAAAAGTAACTGAAATAACAATTTTCTAAATAAAAATCTTGCAAAAGATTAAATAAAGATGATTTATTCAGCTGTAACAAATAAGTGTATTCTTTAGAACTCTGCTCAAAATAACATTTAGCAGATGAAAACTGCAACCTGAAGCTTCACAATAAACTTATAATCATGATTAAAACAGAACTATAAAGAAAAAAAAATGAAATTGATCCAATAGGCCTATTGGTTGCTATAACTGTTTATCATTGTTAGTTTTTTTCTTTTGCTTATGTCTTAAAACCACCTCTCCGAATACACACTGTAAAACTATGACAGTAGAAGCACATTTTTTTTATTTGAAAAGTGGAAAAAAATCACTTTCAGTATTATATAAAAATACACATCTGTTCCATTAGAGATCTTTCACAAGTTAAACGTTCATAGAAGGTGGACAAGAAGGAAACATTTGCTTTCTGAAAGAAACACAAAGGTTGCCAGATTTGTTCCTAATGGCATTTGTTTAATGAGGAAAACATGGGTGGGTTTGCTCATTTCATAGAGATTAAACCATTTCTCTTTAAGGAGTTCAAAAACAACTAAGACTGAACACTGTGTGTGATCATTTCTTTTACTAACAAGATAATTAATAAGGGCTTCTTATTTTTCACAGGACAAAAACTGGAATAGATTTTAGGCATCTTTCTTCCTCTGTGGTACACAGTTCTTTCACTGGGACAGTGACTGCATTTTCCATCAGAGGGACTGACAGCAACTACAAACACCCACCATGTAACACCCTCCTTCATACTGAGACATGTGATGAGAAGTGTGCGCGTGGTGGGGGAGTGCTGCCTTGCGATCAATACCATGAGCAGGAATCAGCGATGGGAAGAATAAGACAATGGCCTATCAGATTGAGGTTGACTTCTCCTTGTATGTGTGGCAGGGCTGCAACAATAGATTGGCCCAGAAATCCGATGGCACTCGCCGACAGAGGGAAAAAAGTGGGGAGACAGATGAAAAGAAAGATTGCTAATGCTCTTCAAGTAGGCATTTTAATCTGTGACACTGGAGGGATTTGGTGAAAGCCATTATCAAACAGCGACCTCACCGCCCCACCTTCCTCACTACCCTTTTTCTATTCTGATAAGGAACCTTATCAGAGCATTTCCCAGAGAACAGGGATGTGTTTGTGTGTATGCATCCACGTTTGCATGTGTTTGTGTTGCAAAATAGGATATTCCAAATGTGATTCATAGGGTCAAAGAAAGCTTTAGTTTTTTGATGTAATCAATTTAAGGACTCAGTCAAAAGGTAATTATTGAAAAGTGGATTCAGTTCACAATAACCTGATTCTTGAAAGAAGCAAAGCTGTCTCACAAAGAGACAAACTGGCTTTGATTCACATGTTCACTGCCGAGGCCTGGGGGAAGAAGCCACCTTGATATTGTTATCATGAGAGTCAAAACTGACACCATATAAACATAAAGATAAATGAGATGAGGTAGTTTCTACTTAACAGAGATTAATTTTCTACACTACTGTGAAAGTTTTCAAACCCCTTTGACTTCCACTTCTTTACATTTAGCCACATATCATTCCCCCACCTTTATTGTGTTTTACTGGTATTTTATTAGCAAGACCAAGAGAAGGGGTAAAAGTAAAGTAAAAGGAAAAAAAAACAAAACAAAAACAAAAGGAGTTTTCAAAGCATTTTGTAAATTAAACTCATTATTTTCTAGAGTCGCCTTTTACTAAAATTACAAGTAGGCAGTTTTTTAAGAATGGTCTCCACCAGTATTGCTTATCAAGAAGCGGGAATGTTTTTTTTAACCAATTTATCTTTGCAGAAACATACAACATAAGCGAGATTGAAAGGACAGCAGGGGACCAGAAAATATCAGGATCTCAAGTTATATTTAGTTCTAAACCTAAATTTAGTTTGAAGAAAAGCCTCCCTATAGCATAATGTTGTCAGCCCAAAATGGGGCACCCTGGATATACTGTGTCCAGTTTGAAGTGCTCTGTTAGTTTGCATGACATATAACATTTTGCATTTCTCATCTGATCAGAATAACTTCTTTTACATGTTTACCATCTTACGTGTAGCTTATGGATAACTACAAATAAAACCTGCTATGGCTCTCTTTCAGGCACACGACTAACAGTTGATCTCTTAACAGGTTCTATGACCTGAGCTGCTGATCCTTTCAGCTCCTCCAGAGTAACCAGAGCTCGCCAATAGCTCCTCTACTAGCCCACCCTATTACTACTGGTGTGGGGCCATAATGTGCTTGGTTTGTCATTATGAAGAAAAATGCATTATGAGTTGTTAGGTATTAAATATGATGTTGTATTGTTCTTCCTTTAAACAATATTTGGTACTTTTAGTGGTGTAATATATAATGAACAATAAAAAGCATCAGCTTTTATGATTATTATGTGAAAAAGCTTATTTAAATACAAAAACCTACCTGAGGATCATTGCTGGTCATGTCTATTTATGACCCCACTTCTCTAGTCCTCTGATGGGTTCTACCAGCACCATGTCACACAGCTTAAATCATCTTGTTGATGTGTAGCTTAAAAAAACTTTAGCAATTGTTTGATGCTTTCATGTCAATATGAATCTCAATGTCAAAGGAATACTTTTTGACCTCTTAATGAAACTAGGAAATGGAAAATAAAGGCAGTAGAGGACAATAGAGGGTTCAACCTAGTACTGCCAGTGTGTACCTAATCCTGTGAGTGTCTGTCATCTCTCCTCAAACTGGTGGAGGTTGATTAGTGTGTGCTTTTGTGAGTGTGCATAAATTAATATATTTGCATGTGACTACAAGCTCTATATGTTTGGTGCGCCTCTCTCTTCTCAACATGGTGTCCCTTCTATGATCAAGACAATCCATCAGGCTTTACTGCTCATTAATCACCAGACAGACACATATATACATGCATACACCCTTGCGATCAGGGCAGGCAGTGATGAACAGTGAGGTTAGTTTGGGGGAGCACTTACACCTGCACCATAGAAAACAAGTAACTAAAACATGACGGGACCAAGGCCTTCACAAACCTGTAGTGACAACAACAACAAAAACTTCTTTAAACGGATCCTACTGTGAAGGATTATCTTCTCTATATTGAATAGACTATGCGCTGAATTAACTTGTTTTATTTACACACTATAATAAGTAGTTTGGTATGTAGGACAGATAAAAAATTGTAAACATTTGTTATATCTAAATAGTTCTTACCCAAGTCTCTGCTTTCATAGAATAATTTTAATGATACTAACTGAAAAGTTATGGCTAATTCTGAATTACACATTAATTTGTTTTTAATTGCTTTCTTTTATTTTGAACTCAAATGTATTCTAAAATGTTTTTGTGTATCAATAAGGTTTTAAAGTTTTAATTTTATGTTAGACATATTCTGTGTATTAGTCATAGATGTATCTCTTCAGCTTGTATAAAGACTTAAAGGGCCTATAACATGCAAGATCGACTTTTTGAGCTTTTAACTATACCATAATGTTATTCCTTAATTAAATTTTTCTCAAAGTGAAATTTCACTTGATCCATGTCTCTCTAAGTAATCCACATGAATTCTGGTCTCTTAGTAGCAGCCTCTTCCTGTCCAGGAAAAACGAGTGGCTATCACAGGTTTGTAAGACAGTGATTACCTGCCTCTTCCAGGAGGCACCTACCTGAACGGTGCCACGCCTAATCAGTAAACAACAAGCCCACTTGCTCCAATCATAGATATGATGTGAGGCAGAGCCTAATTATGGCTCAAAGTTAAGACGAAGTTGCTCTTTTAGCACCTAATCTACACAGGGACAGCAACTGCTCTTTTTTAGCTAATATATATAACCAGTGAAAATGTGTTTTTCAGCAGCAAGAGGTGGTGCACCTTGTGAGGCTTCCTAAGAAAGAGCCTAATCCCTAGAAATGGCATGATGCTATGCTGCAGCGGCTTTAGAATCAGAATCAGAATCAGAATCAGGTTTATTGCCAAGTAGGTTTTCAGACTTACAAGGAATTTGCCTTGGTGTTTAGTGCACAACACAACACTTCTATGAGAAGCAAGAATAAAATGTAGAGATAAAAACTGAAAAATACAATCTTTAAAAATATGGGCAAGATCATGAAATGGGCGACACCCACACAGGGAGAGATGGTTACGTATGAAGGCACATTATTATTTTGTGATAAACAATATATTGTATAATCTAAGAAATCGAATAAAAATCGTAGCAAATGTAAGTGAATGGTATGATTTAAGTTCATGTTTTTCCAGTTGCACTGCAGAAGCTACTTTAATACACAGCATCCATATAAATACTGAAATTGATGACGTTCATCCTTTGTTGGTTCTGAAGCTGGTCCTCCCTGCTGATAAATGTTTCTAATAACCAAGCGTCCTTTTAACTATATCTGTTAGAGGTAATCTTGTTATGGCTCGGACTGTCTTTGCTTTTTAAAACACACTTTGTTTCATTATGCTGTTTGATTTTGTTCAATTTATTAATTTTATCATAATTTCTTTGGGAATCTGAGAACATTGTGTAGCCGCTGCTGATCTTAGACATTTCAGCTGATCAGAAAATGAGGAAAATTTTAATCTGAAACTTTCTTGAGCCTATATGTTATTGTGAATGAATGAATGTTGGATACTGGATGCCACCTTTTCAGTTTGGAAGTCTTGTCTGCCTCTCCATTCATGGCCTCTCACTATGGATCATCAGATCAGAGCAGAACAGCCCTCCATAGAACCAGTGTACTGGCTAATTCAGTATTGATCCTGGCCTGTTGACCAATTTCCACTAGGGTTTGGTTTGGGACTACAGTTTCGGTCATGCTCTGCCTGTCTCTTAGAGGCCAGAGAAAAACCTCTGCTGCTCTCTTATCACTCAGAGAGATATCAAACTCGCAAAAAAAAGGATGGGAAAGAGATGAGGAGTGAAAGGCAAGAGGGAACTGCTAGCTTGGAGAGAAAAAGAGGTCATTAGTGGGTGGTGATGAGTTCTTGAGTTTGAAAGAACCCACTCGACTCCAGCTTTGTGTGAGTTGTAGTACATTATATAGACTACTCATGCTGCCTATAGACTGGCCACATTTCTAGTTTGGAAAAATGTAGAGATGAGTTATCAGAAACAGATACAGGGGAATTTTATATCAAACTGTCTTGGAAAAGCGGGAAATACAAGATCTGATCCCTCAGTTTGTTGATGCCATTTGTTAATGTTAACAAAACTTCTTAGGTCATTATAGAACAACTGAATTTGTACACAGAATTAATTACACACAAGTTTACTATTTACTATCTGACTGCAGTGGATTCTGTATAGAGCACAGGATACAAAATCTTTACAGAATAAAGAAACCTCATACATTTCTGACTTTAATTTGTAAAATTAACCCTAATAAAACACACAGTGCTATGATCTGTTGGTTCTTGGAAGCCTTATGGTACATTTAGAGAATTTTATGAAGTATTATAGGTAGGAGATATGGCGCTGAACTGAGGAACCAATGAATACTGGCAACAGACTGAGAGCTTAAACATGGAACAAAGCAGGTGAGAAAAATAAAACAATGAGGAGACGCAGGTGCATCGAATTACCTAATTAACAGTGGGCTCTGGCCGAGAGAGAATTGCTTGAATGGGAATCAAAAGGCTCTGTATGAAATACCAGCTTTTGTGTATTTTGTATTTTTTTAAGGTGACTTTCTTTATTTTTTTTTCACTCTGTGATAAAGAAGTCAGTTGTTTCTAAAGATTAAGGGTGAAGATTTAAGTAATAAGGTTGATATGAGCTGCGAGGTGTGGCTTATTATGATTGTAGGGCCTGCAAACTATTTGGATGCTGCCACCAAATTGCTTCCTTGCTTCACCTTTTCTTTCCTCCATCTCTCAACCTCTCACTCCCCATCCATGCTTGTGTGTCCCTCCTGCCTCTCCCACACCAGCTTTCCTCTTTCTTCCTTTTCTTTCTTCCGAGGAATAACATTCCTTGGGCTAATTGTGATTCTGTCAGCAGGTAAATGCTTTGTGACCGGTTGCTGACAGTCATGCTAGCCTACCCCCACCCCCTTTCCTTGGTTGCCTCTGACAGTCATTGTAAGGCAGACGAGACTGCTTCAGCCACGCTAGCAGTCAGTTAGAAGGCGGTGTATATGGACATGGCCTTACAGCTGAAAAGGAAGACTCCAACTGTCTGTGAGGGTGTGACACTCCCATTACTCTGCCACAGAAAAAGGTAGACAGCCAAAGAACGGCTGGATAATGCACTGTCTGACTGACAATACACTCTACCCCTCACACACTGTGCTTCTCACCTTGTCTTTGGGCCGATGACAATGTCGACTTGATACTGTCAGCTGCGGAGGCAGCTGGTGCAACATGTCAGCGCCAACACTGTTGACTCCTGATGTTTAACATGAGAGCAAATGCAAAGGAGCCCGGGTCAGAGAGAAATGGAAAGTGATGGTAAATGATGGATTAGAGAGAATACAGGAAAAAACAGTGTTTTTATAATAAATCCTAACACCTGTCATGTGGAAATCTTCTCTGTTACATCCAAACAGAAGCTGAACTAATATTTCGATATAACACTGATGATAATATTTCCTCAGAAAAAAAAAAAAGCTGTGCCTCACTGCGATGCTTTGACGACCATGCTCCGCTAATTAAAGGCGGCTGTTGACAACTGTCAACAGCCGCCTCAGTGTGACCCTCAGCGTGATGCTCCCTAGAGGATCTTGTTAGCATGCTAATGCTAATCCCATATGACGGTGGATGGGGCAGGGCTGTCCCCTGAAGCTCCGGCTGCTGTGACCCCAGCATTTGGTAGGACAAGCACGGTGATGTGCTAACATGGAGATGTCGCCATGTGCATGTCACACATCTGTAATTAGAAAGATGGGGGGGTGCAGCAGGCGAGCTTGAGGGGACGGTTGTTGCAGGACCACTTGATCTGTGTTCTCAGAAAAAAAGCTGTCTGTGCCTGAAACGTACTTCAAACAGAGCAACTGGTTTCAAAGGAATTTAACTCCAGTGAACTTGTAATAGACGTCTGATAATTGTGGATGCTGTATATCTAGGAAGCCAACACAGACTATGAAACATATTACTAATTTTCTGTTCTTTATTAGAAAATGTTTTGTTTTGCATCAAGTTAATTTTCCTTGAAACAACAGCTAAATACCAAAATAATACATTGACTTTAGCCATGTGTTCATTTTCTAGTTGAAGGAACATTTTGTGCAACCCACCTCTAATCATTATCCACTGTGGCAAAAATATTTCATTGAGACACTTTCTGCAGCCATCTGCTAGTCTCTGACACTGGTCTGTCATACATCCAGCTGTGAGATGCCTGACAGATTTCTTCCGTGTGCAACATGTTCACCCCACAGCATCTTAATGATATTAAGTTCTTGGGCTTTGACTTGGCTCTGGACTTTTCCTTTTTTTCTATTCTCAGTCAGCCTTTGCTTATTTACTGGATTTCCTTTTTGTTTTTGTGGTTTCATGTAATCTTCCAGGGTGTAGTTCTGCTTCATATTTTATTTTTGGTCTCATGTTTTCCTCATTCACCCTCGTAAACAACACAATTAGTTATGCTTTCCGTTACAGTGAGCTGTCCAAGTTCTGCTACGGTAAACCATCCCCATATCATCACACTCCCCCACCCATGCTTCATAGATGTTATAATGGTATTCACCTAAAATACTACATTGGTGACAGTTTGTGGAGAACCACTCAGTTAAGTCACATTTGGCCATTTTTACCAAGAGTTCAACACATCTTTGTGCTTTTTATCAAAGTATGCCAGGTTACACATTTAACAGAAAGCTCACTTCCGTGGAAAATGCAATAATTAGAAACAGCATTCCTTGGACATTAATAAACACAGTTTCTGCTCGCACCATTACACCTAGCCAGTCACAGTACCATCTGTTTCTAATCTGTCTACATACAACAACCACAGCTACAACCAGAGGCCCACACGACAAACAGCAGGCAAAGATCTGAAATACACCTGACATCTATATGTTGTGCTTATAAAAAGTCCCACAATCTCAACCATCATCAGATTTTGAACCAAAGAAAATATCAGTGTACCAAATACAGACTGTAAGGCCTAATTAACTAATCTAAATTTGACTTGAACCTTTAGTATTTAATGTCTATACTAGACTTCAGCCTGGGCTTCATGTTTTCTTGGCGTTTCCTCCTTGCTCACCACTCATGAATGTTGCATCTATGCTTCCTCTATTTTATTGTACAGGCAAGTGCTTTGATTTGAACGGCATTAGAAGCCTTTCGAATATTCTTTGAAGACATTTTAATGTTTTGGAGTCTTCTTTTAGAATTTTGCTGTCTATTTTTGGGGGTACATAACAAAAAACAAACAAAAAAATTATAAAAATGTATTTATTTTTCATTCCTTTAATTAATGTTAAATGTCCATTAATCCAAATATGTTAGAAAGGCCTTTTGGCTTTCATAAAGTGTTCTAATTTTTTCACATGGCTATACAATCACAACCATATTACTACAGCTAAGAGAATGGAAGGAGAGCAGTCACAACTGTTTCTTTCTTTTTTTTTCCTCTGCACTGGAAGGTCAAGGACACATGCATATGCATGGAGGAGCCTGGCACAGGATCGATGGTTTTTAATTGTTTTCTTTTGGTTGGTGGAGGGATGTGCCAGCATGTATTGATCTATTTGAACAGAGGCCACTCACAGAGCACGACGGAGGGACCTTTCTCTGACTGAACACCAATACCCTGTCCATGTGTATGCGGGGGCTGAGGTTTGTGTGGTGATTAGGATTTTACCACACAAGATCACAGCTTGCATAAAAGAGACTCTTGGGGTTTAGAAAGAGACAAGCAGAAATGTAAACACCGCAGCTGAGACGTCCTAGAAAGGACTACTCTTACTTATTTATACCAAAGGTTTATTTTAAAACACATTTTGTGGCTAAATGTCAGAATAAAATCTTTTTTCAAGATTTTATTCTGATATTTACAGAGAAATGTTTGTTCCAACATAAAATAATCTTACAACTGACTTTTTCAGGGTTTAACATATATTTTGCTGCTGTTTTATCGAAATCAGTAAATCCATTATCATGGTTAAATTACTTACAAAATAAAACGGTTTTATGTAACTGAAAGCCAGGTATCGACAGAAATTGCAACAAAGGTTAAAGCATATAGTAGTTGTTTATACTTAACACTAAAAATATATTTAATTAAATCATACATTTTAATTAATAAAAAAAGACTGAATATGGTAGTGAAGGACTGAAGCGGTAACAGGACATCAGCAGGCTCACAATGATGGATGTATCGTTTAATGAAAACATAATAAACTTTTAAGCACGGAAGAACCCAGGGTGACATCGATAGGATGTGAACAGGAGGACGACAGAGGAACAGACGATGAGGGAACAGAAAACACAGACTTCAATACCACAAGCTTTAATAGAAAACTGGTGACTACAATCTTCTGAAACACTGACAAGTGTGGATCATGATAATGTTATGGAAGTAAACTCCTCCAGCCTGGTTAATATTGTTAAATGAGGAAGCTGGATTAACCAGGGAGAAAAAACACATTCATAAGTAAACTTAACACATTAAAGGTAACCATTTTTTTTTATCTGTGAGTTGTAACAATGTGTTTGTCAAGGGGCTCAAATACAGATGAAACTAAAAAGGGAATTGAGGAAAAATGTTTAATAATGATGAAAAGCAAAACTTAAAATTAGACACAGGAAACAGGCAAATAGCAATAGATAAGAAGCAACAGAAGAAGAAATCACCAAAGAACAGCAACAACCGAAGAGGGGAGGTGTGGAGAAAGGTATGACATTTCAAGTTAGAGTTTTAATTTCCTTCCTTCTTTGTTGTGGTCAATTTTTGGCAGCACCCCCAAGATCTCAATGCCACCCTGTTGGATTAGAATCAGGTGACTGTCGAAGCAAATGGAGTAGATGCTTTGAGATTTGACGTGGTGCTCTGATCCAGCAGCAAGCAGCCGTCAGAAGATCCACTATAGTTATAAAGGGATCATCTTCCACTTATTCCGTACTGGTGCACGCTGGCAATTGTCTCTGCAGAAACTCCTAGACTTCCCTCTACCCAGACACCTCCTTCAGCTCTGCTGACCTTCAGCTTTGCAGCCTACTGGGCCTCAGTAGGACATGCCCAAAAACAGCACCCAAAGGAGGTGTTCAGGGGAATCCGTAAAAGATTTCTGGGCCACCTCATTTGACTCGTTTCAATGTGGAGAAGACGCAGCTCTCAACCATCCAAATGCTCCACTGATATGAAAACAAAGCAGCCTGGCCAATGTGTTTTTGTGTTGAGGTCTGAGCAAAAGTGTGTAGAAATACTGTCATCTAGTGTTGTTAACAGTGGCAAACACCAAAATAATGAGCAAATCTCACTCAAATTAAAATCCAAATCATATTTGAAGTTTTTAATCTGGGTAAAAAAAAGCTCAATTCAGATCTGGTAACTCAAAAAATGTGAATGTAATCTTACTCTTAAGTTCATCCAACCACACAGGAGAATATTTCATTGTTCATTATATGATTGGAGATTTATTATTTTCCATGACAAAGACATACATTACAAAATTGGGAAATCCCTTTCAACAAAAAAACAACAAAAAAACAAAAACAAAAAGAAACACTAGGGTTTGGACAGAACTGTATTGTTTTATAAAAAAAAGGATTGATATGAAAATGTTTGCACTATGAATAGTAGATGAAGGTTTTCACCTGCCTTTCAAATCAAACAGATCATTCCCCCTGCAAAGATTATCCCCTTCAGAGGTCTTCTCAATTTCTTTCATTTATTCTTCTGTAGCTGACTGAGTTTGTCAATTTGAACAAGAAAAAGTTGGGAGAGCAGACAGCAAGAGAGCACACAGCCTGGAATAGTGACAGGAGGGGCGAGAAGATAAAACAAGATTGTGACAGTCATCCATTTGACCTAGGCTGTTGAGTGAGCGCAGTCTGGCTTGTCAAATCTCTGTGCTAACAGTGAATAGCCATATCTATGCAGAGCATAGAAGGGTGTCATGCACTATGGTTTCATGGTTCAGGATAAGGCTGGATAAAGCCATTGGAAGGATGACACACACACACACACACACACACACACACTCACTTGTAACTTCTTGCTACCATCTTGCCCTATAAATGAGAAGAGTGAGGACTTATTTCAATCAGTTCAGTCTGTTTATATGGGAACTGGCTGGGGGTGAAAACTGCAGTATTTTAAAGAGAGGAAACCATTTCTTGCTCTCAGATTAAAGCCTGTACCCTCCAATTACTGCACAATGAAGACCCTCCGCTCCCCCCTCTCCTCTCTCCACGTCTTTGCAATAACCTCCTCATCTACACATACACACACACACACACACACACACATGGCCTATTACTGGCTCATTAGCCTGAATCATACAAGAATTAGACTCCAGCCTACTGACAATTGCAAAGAGAACGGTTCTTTTTTTTGTCTCAGGAGTCAAGGGTTAAGTTACCAATCAAAATAGCCAGGCAGATGTATTGAGACATTTTAATATTGCCCACTGTGGAAGCTCTAAAAATTATAATCTCTCAGTGGTGCTGCTGCCCCTTAAGGCAACTCAAATAAAAGAGAGAGGGGGTTGTTGGTGTTCAAAGAATTGATGTACCCGGTGGCATTTGGATAATTGTGTTGGAAATGCTGCCTCCTTTAACAGCTTTCAGGCAGGGCATCCTGTCTTTATTTAATGTCTTTGCTTGCTTGAACGTTTTTTTGTTTTTTTTGTTTTCTCACCTCCCATTAAAAGGGCTTTTGGAGACAAAGCAGTGGGCACTGAGTTACCTGGAAGCCAGTCACCTCTTGGACAAAGTGTGCCAGATGTTGCTGTGTGTAATAGTATGTAAACTACTAAAGGAAGGCAACGTTGGCTGGTGTAAACAGAAATCAGCTCAGTCTCACTCAGCGCAGAGACTCGCAGCACTGTTTAGCATGTTTTACAACTGTGAAACTGATTTATTCCTGTTTTACCTGTCAGAGCTCTGTTTCTCCTCTTCATTTCCTTCGACTACACGTGGTAGGGTCCTCTTCATCACCCGCACCCTCCCTCCCCATTTTCTGTGGTCTTGTCCTCTCTCAGGGTTCAGACTAATGACTAGTGACAGTCCACTGAGGGGAGCGAGCTGTTTGCAGTCAGCAGTGCGTTTGTTGGTAATTATTTTCCAGAGTGTCACATTAGTGTCAGCCTCGTGGCTGTGAGAGAGCAGCGGAGGCCCTGGCTGGCAGGGTGGGTGAGGCGGTGGGGGGAGATGAAAAGGGTGTGATGTTTGGTGGTGGGCAGAATGGTATTTATGTGTGTAAATTGGAGCGGCGATTCCGAGACGAGGACATGGGCGGTCAGTTCTTTGTCTGACCCGTGGAGACAGATAAAACTTGACTCTAAGGATGGAAAGTCACAAAAAACATACATTTGTAAGAATTTCTACAACTTTTAAAGATGTAACTGTGTCGAGGTACGATGGTGTTATTTGCAATACATTTTAACAATATTTAATCTGACAACCCAGCATTAAATAGCGCATTATTATGCATCTGGGATGGACATCATACATGCTTTTATATAATAATACTCTACAAGGTACAACATAGACATTCACAACCCCCCAGTCAATCATTTCTGTAATGATGGGGCAGAAGAAAACTCTTACAAATATTAATGAAAAAATAATAAATTAATGCCTGTTTCAACACATTAAAGTTCAATTCATGTTTGTATTTATAACTTCATTAAATTGTCTGGCCAGCGTGGGGGTCAGGGAGATGGGAGAAGGTGGTACCGCTGAAAATACAGGTTTGTTTTTAACTTATTCAATTCTGTAAAGTTCCACAAAGTGCGGAAATTAAGATAGGTTAAATGTGATGGTTTGTTTGAATTTTAACATAGTTAGGGGGCTTGGACCATTTCCAAAACCTAATGGGCGAATTTTTAATTCATTTTAGTTATTTTTTTCCATATATTCCAAATGAAGTGGATTTCATAGAGGAATCTTAGCATGCAACAAATATGCCAAAAAACCCATTAGCTGAGGGCTAATATATAGTATGCACAAACAGGTACCCACAACTAATTAGATGAAACAGGTCATGCATCAAAAAAATCAAAGTCTGACGCTTCTTATTTTAGACATCGCCTGACTGGAAATAAAATTACTGGAAAATTATAAATTTGCTATTTTTCCTTCCTTACTTACTTTGAAACCACTTTTAGGTAGCAATTGACAATATTGGCACATTAAACCCTGCTACAAGAATATGAAGCATCGGTGCTGTTAAACAATTCACCCACAAATATCAGACAGGATTATGAACCTAAAATCATTTCCCTGGAGGCTTTTAACAGTTAGGCAGGAAATAACCCTCAATAATATTTTAGTTTTTAACAGTAAAAAACTACGGAGCAAATCCATGTCAAAATAAACAGCAAACAGTTGCTTCCTGCTGCCTATATGATAACTAATTTCCAGTACCTGAAAGGCATTTAAGTTTCAACAGTTTAGGATCACACAGAAAATGTTTGGTGAGTTTAAACAGCATTGGTCCAATGAGATCATATGTTATGTACGTAAAATAAAACCAGTGTGTGTGTATCTGTGTTGTGGCGGGTAGTCACCAGTCCTCCTGGGAGGAAGCGATCAATGATTGAGACCATAATGCCCTTCTCTGTATTCATCATCACATCCTCACTCACTGGCCGCTTTGGGGAGCTGTGCGTGTCTCTCTCTCTCTGTCTTTTACATGCACACACACACACATGCACTCATGTACACGCTTCCACTTTTACCCACATGCCTGCACACATTGTCACATGTTCGACAGCTCATCTCTCACACGTTCTCTTCCACTCCATCTTGTAGCTGTCTGGTCGATGGCCTCTCTCTGTGCCTCACTTCCCCGATGCTCAGTTCGCTGGCAGACTTCTCTACTCTGGCGCGGTCTCTCCCTATGTTAATTTAGTAGCTAACCTCTCTCCATAGCAGTGCTACCAGACAGTCTTCTGTGTTGATATACTGAAGAAGAGTGGAGCACTACGCTGAACAGCCACAGCTGACTACAGAGGACTTAGAACTCTTATTTTGCAGCACTTACTGTGAGAGAATGTTGATTCATCTGGCACAACTTGTCATTTATTCTCTGATATAACAAATCCAAGTCTAGTCTGTTAGAATAAAAAAAAATCCCTTGCTTATATGTTATTTTGCTTTTTATTTGGTCTTTGATTCTGTAGATAGTCTGCAGTAATTAGACCTTATGAGTCTCACAGCAAAAGCAAATGATCGCTAATTGGTGTGTGGAAATGATTACAGCAGAAACTTAATTTACTCTCTGAACTGGGAAGGAAAAGGAGGGGTAGAAAAGAAATAAAAGCATGATTATTTACTGTTCACTTCTCCAATTACACGCTCAGAAAGTTAAAAGACTGCATGGATGACCTCTGGCACACTAATAAAAGAAGTGAAGAACTCTCATTGTGCTGATTTAATTAGTCTGAACTCATCTCTTACTTGTTGGGAATTATGCTGTAGACAACAGGAGCAAAGATGTAATATTGAAATATATTAAAACAGCTTGAAAATAGTTCAGAGCTTAATTTATTATCAAAACACAGCAACAGTTTTATCATAATAAACCTAAATTAACAAAAAAAGTAAGGCTGCATGTGTACGTTTCCCCTTTGACTGCTTGCAGGGTACTTGAGAAGACAGCCAAGTGACTCACCTCGTGCCAGAAAACGAAAGCGCACAATTAACATCGCGTCCCATCATCCTCAGCTGAGCGGGCAGGCTCGTAATTGGCCGGCTGACCAGCCTGCGTGGCTCCGGGTGGCAATTTATTCTGGGAGTCTTGCAGTTTACCCTGGGCGGCTAACGGCCCCTGTGCCATAACCTGGCTCAGGCAGCAGGGACATCATTAACACTTCACTGGGCCTGCAGGACACACACACATCATCCACTATACACCACTCACTGCCACTGGCACACTGAAAAAAATGGTAGGAACAGGGAAGAAAATGATAATCATAGCATTGAATGCAGACCCTTGTAGTGTTTGCTCAATGATCGGCTTTTTAAAAATTTGGATATTTCTGAGATTGTTTAATAAAGAGGAAGGGAATTCTGTAAAAAAAATGTTATTCTAACCTGAGGAGAGCGTTTTAGTGCTGAGTGTGAATAAAAACGGGGAACATTTTGTGATTTACCACATCTTATTATGGGATTGCTGTCTGTTTGGGGGTCTGCTGGCATGTGGCCGTCTGAGCCCTGAACAACATGTGAGTGAGTAAGAGGGGCCTTTCTAAGAGTAATGACCTTGCCTTGTGACAAGGAAGACATGTGTTGCACACTCCTACATCAGTCCAAGGGAAGCACGGTTGCAGAGTCTGTTTCGGCTCTCGTTTATTTGTCTGTTTAAAGGTCTACATCTGCCGTCTGGCCCACCTCTTCACCCAACCGGCTGTTTTTAGGTGTGAGAGAGAAGAAGGCACACATGGGAAACCTTATCACACTTTAAGGAACAAATGGACAGATGAGGTGTTGCTCTTGCATTTATTTATAATACTTTGTGGAAAAAACTTTGATTTAATTTCCGAATTTTATCTTTTCTATCAGTATTCCACACCTTGATTTTGGATTATATTCACAATCTATCATGAAAATGTCCTCCCTGTCTATGAAGACCTCCCTTGTCCACACCCTTTTTTAGATGACCAAACGGTTGTTGTTTTTCCAGATTCAGTACTGAACCCTTTCTAAACCAGTCCAATATAAAATGATTCTATTGGGATTTTATTTATTTATTCTTTGCATGCTTTTATTGTGCAACAGAATCCCTCCTTTTTCTTTTCTTTTTTCAACTGATAAAAGTGGCTCACAACTGACTAGTATTTTAACCTAAATTTGATATAAAGCACTTAAATACCATATTGCTACTAAAGTCACATTCACTGTATTCAACTTTTTTTTGTTTTTATTCAATTTTTTTGTGCAATGTCTTATTAACTTTGACACCTATCAAACGTAACCAAACATTCAGACATAGTTGTGATCCTTGGTAATTTTTCTGCACAGTACAAAATACACAAAGTACAAAAATCCCATGTACTTTGAGTTTCATTGTATTTCATATCTGTATTAGTGCTTTTAGTAGTTCTTGTTTTTCTTAGAGCTTCTTGCACCAGTTTTCCCCAATCTATTCGTCTGCGTTAATTTGTCACGTATACTCAGTTATTTAACACTCAAGCTCTCATTCAAGTGTTATAAATAGACCACAAATACACTCACCTTGTTTCCGTGTCACTTATCACTTTCCCTATGATGACTTGTATTGTCCTGGTTCTGTTCGTGTTCTTGGGAGTTTAAAGTATTATCAATAAAGGTAAACCATATCAGTGTAGTGTTTTGTATCATGCAAGATCGTGGTCTTACAAACATGACTTGCAGTTGGGTCCAACTCTCTATATGAAAAATATAGCTTTAGCTAAAGGATGCCAATTAACAAATGTCAGGAAAATCTTGGTAGAAAGGCTGAACTCACTGGAATCGATGGAAGGTGAGAATTTCAAAAGCTTGAATAATGGAATCAACTTAGAATTAAATGAAAAAAAATCTGGATTAAGGGAGTGCATACTTTCTAAAAAAGCATATTAGAACATTCTTCTATAATATTTCTCAGATTTGTTGATTTAATGTCCATTTTTGTTAGCCAGTGTAGACTGTTGTCAATATGTATTATTTTGTCCTAACTATCTGGCGAGTTATCAGGCTGTGTTTTTATACAGCCGAACCCACAGATTTTCCACTCTCTCCTCATCCCTGTGTCGTCTTCTAGGGGGTAATATTCCCAATTCCCTTTTTTCCTATCTCTGGCCCGCGTCTCAACCTTTCATTCTACACACACACTCACTAACACACACGCGCAGGCTCACAGCCAAATGGCTGTTCATTAAAGACAGGGACCTGAGGGGAAGCAATCGTCTGAGCGACGGAAATTGCGTGTCACATTAGATTAGCGGTGTAAAGCCTCTGGATTGGCTCCGGGGAATAAAGAATTATTTCAATTACATTATTTCAAAAAGTCTTTAAGCAATACCAATACCGATAAAAACAAATTAAGAGTGATTTGGGCTGATTTGTGGTGCTCAGAGCTGCGCTTTGTGACAATGTGTTGGAAATCAGATATGAATAATGCAGAAATTACACTGTGTAATGTGTTGCTCTTGAAAGCAGATTATCTGTGACAAATAACGCCAGTGGTTTGCATTGTGTCTCATCAAAAGGGAATATTCCCAAGTGTCAATCACACATGCAAAGGGGACTGCATGGGACTGTGTGAGACACAGCGGAGGGACAACTCCTTCAGCTGCCAATCAAATCAGTACACACAGCATTTCCTGGAGAGGTTAAACTTTTCCTTTTTATGTCTTTGAAGGCAAATTTAGCCGATTTTGGTGAATGAAAGCTACAGACAAGGCTGGTGCAAGGTCCTTTTTATGACTCCTCTCCCTGTTAAAAACCACCAGCATTTTAGTACAGTTTTGGCGCAATCTGGGAGAGCGTGGGAAGGTGAGTTGGTAGCAGTCACTTAGAAGTAGTTAACATTTAAAAATTATAAAAAAAGGTTGATCTACATTTGAGTAGTAAAAGAATTAAGAGGAAGAATAAAGTAAGGTCAGAAATCTCAGAGCACACAGTTTGCAGATACCTCGTGGTGTTACTTGAATTAGAGAAGATGTACCAAAAGTAGCAATAGAAACCTAGCAAAACAGATGTCCTTCTTCATACTTTTTTGTTTTTAATCACCACAAAACTGGCACAATACTTCCCTGGAAAAATTTAGTAATGATTTAGATGTTTGGCCCTGTCTAAAAACCTCTGTATGAAAGCAAACCAGAAAACTTATAGCGGTATTTGGATTTTCTCACCATAACTGATCTCTGGACTGGACCAGCAGTATGAATGCATCCTTAGTTTGCCTCTGCCTTAGGTTAGCCCAGGCTAAAGATCATAGATGAGAGTGTCATGTGTTTAATTCTATACACACATACCCCACAGCATCACATGTTTAAAATTAAACTTTAAACTTTGGGTCAGTGACATCACAGGGGCCACAAGAGTCAAGCTTATTTTTAACTATTGATTAATTTTTTTGGTGAAGATAGACTTTTAATAGATTTATACATTCTTGTTGCATTAGAGCTAGAGTTAAAGCTAGAACTAGGGCTTGATTCAGATTACCTCAATACAGGATGGATTGTGTCAAGGATGGCTATGATATTCTTCAGAAATTCTACTGCTCCCAATCCTATGTTACTTTATGAATTTTCCTATTAAAACCATTTCTGAAAATAAAATTACCAGTAAAATAAGAAAATGTCATATTCTGCTCGTATTACTATAGGTAGTCGACTTGCCAGGGCAGTAACACTGTGTGCTGTCTGAATCTGAACTGCTCTGGACAACTTTTGTCTTTCTGATTAACAGACAAACCAACAAATAAAAGTTCTACAAAAACTTGTTAGCATTTCCACAGTCATCAGTATTTCTGAGTAGAATTTATGTAGGCTTATTTCTTAACCCTGATCAACTTTTCTAAAGCACTTTTGGGACTAAATATTTAAATTCTGATCATAAAATGATAATGTTACATATGATATCTCAGATTTTTAAACGGCTTATGTCTTCAGAATGCTCCGTTCTACGTTTTGATGCCATTGATTTTAGTTCTAATTTACATCACAAGCATCCTCACTCTATTTATTAATTTTTAGCTTTGTTCTATAATGGGTCAGTAATCTAAGTACAGAAAAACTATACACCCACGCGTATAGATATAGATATATATATATATATATATATATCTATAT
>JAUZNJ010095361.1:0-19988 GCA_034780135.1 Jordanella pulchra
CTCTCTCATCTTTTTAAGTGGGAGAACTTGCACAATTGGTGACTGACTAAATACTTATTTTCCCCACTGTATACTCCTGAAATGCGTTTGTTTAGTAAAGTGTATTGTAGGTATACAGATAAAACAGTATTGAAATGAATTGAAGCAGAGCTATGAAGAACAATTAAAACGTTTGTATTTAGTAGTTGTACATAAACAGTTATGAAAGAGAACTGAGTTGGAACTAATCTTTTAATTCTTCTAAAACTATGTTCAGCTGCTCCACCTTGTTTATTATACTGGCTAAACTCCGTTATGAACTCTCTGATCTCATCATGTTATGGTATGTCACTCTCAAACTAGAGATTATGTGCAGGTATAGCCACCTACAAAGATTTTTAAATGACAACATTCTTGACTGTTTTTAAAATGAATACTGTGCAGATAGGAATGCATGTATTCTTATAATTTCACACCATTCGAAGGACTAAGGAGGAATTAAAAGGTGAAAGAACTTGAGCCCTTACTCTTTTTATACAGTATTTTTTCTAGAATAACCTAAAAGGCCTATACCTCATGGATATTTTTTACTCATGAAAATGCGTGTCCCAATAGTCTAGACTGAATTGCAATGTGCATTCAACCTTTTCCTCGTAACTCAACCAACCTGTCCAACTTCTTCTGCAGAACAGAATAACGTTCCTCTTTTAGTAGACTCACTTAAGTGAAGTGCACTTTTACAAATTCTATGATGGTAGAAAAAGGTTTGAAAAACAATCCGTTGCACTCCACTGTGACGGACAGCCCTCCTCCATTGTCCATCAGATACATGGCTGTTGTCTAGTTTTAACACATGATGGAACAAAACATGTCAATATCTAAAATCAGATGAGCTTGACAATGAAGTAAGAGACAGGAGGAGTAAAGTAGCTCCCTCACATTTATAATCAAGAGGCAATGCAAGGTTGAATCCTACAAGCATAGAGTGTGAATAACTGCATAGTATTTATGAAGCCTCCTAATGCCATATACTACTGATAACATCACCTCTTGTTTTTAAATTTACCGGGTCCTCTTTACTCTACCCATGTCTTGACTTCCTGTCTGACTCATTTGGTTTTACAAATTGATGTGTTTTGCTATGTCATTCGTCACAAATAGACTTGACTTAACTTTTAGCAAAAGTTATAAGGCCCATACTGGCCTCTTTACATTGGATGCCTGTTCTTTATCGAATAGATTTTAAGATTCTCTTATTAACTTATAAAGTTTTAAATGGACTAGCTTCCCCTTATCTTCGGGAACTTCTAAAATTTCAGTCTGTGTCCAGAACCCTACGTTCTAATAATCAGCTTTTACTGACAGTTCCTCGGACCCTACTTAAGAGGAAAGGAGATTGGGCTTTTTCTGCTGTTGCTCCTTCTCTATGGAACAATCTACCTCTCCAAATTAGATCTGCCCACAGCCTGGATCCTTTTAAATTGCTTCTTAAAACTCATTTTTATTCCTTGGCATTTAATTGAACTAGTGTTTTGATACTTTGTTTTATTCATTTGTGTTGTTCTCATTCTTGTACAGCACTTTGGTGCAGTTCTATGCCTGTTTTTAAAGTGCTATATAAATAAATTTGACATTGATATTGACATTGATCCATGTATCTGATGGAAGACATGGGGAGGCTGTCCATCAAGCTGGTAGGAATTACCACTTTGACTAGAAAGGCCTCTATTTACCAGGTAACAGAGAATGCACAAGTGAAGGAGTCTTTGCATGAGGCGTCAACCCCTGTTCATTCTGGCCCATTCAGTTCACTTGTGTCTACTTTCTTTTTTTTTTACCAATGCCATTTCCTTTGTTACTTTGTCTCTCTTGTTCATTTTATCTCTGTTGGAGTGTTCTGTTTCTATACTTGTCTTCATACCAGTACTAACCTTCATTCCTTAACTGGTCCATGTTTTATGTCCTGAAGATTCTTTTGCTTTAATCTTTTTACTTTTGTTCACTTCTGCATTTTGGTACACCTCAATATATACAAAAAAAAGCATTTTATTCTAGGGTCGGAAAAAAGGTTCAAAGGTTCGAAAATAAGGTAGCTAACAACTCTGCAGACCACACATACCCTGGACAAAAACTGTTTGGATCTTTAGCTTTAAGGTGGTACTACAAAGTAATAATTACAAAAATCACAGACTGAGTTCAGTACCCATGGCTTTCTCTCTGATGACCTCTCTAAAGCCATAAAATTCATCTACTCTACAGTGAAAGAAAAGTAAACACACCTGCCTTTATCTTTATGTAAAACAAATGGCTGCACATGCACGTGACACTGGAGTGGAGACTCTCCTACCAGCAATAAAAATGACCCTAACCCTGCAGCAACAGCAGGATATTTATGTGTTTGACAACTCAGGTCTAACTCCAGACTTGATTATTTGCAAATCTGTAGCACTACATTATACAAATCCAGTCAAATTCAGTTTGACCTATTCTGGATGGTAGACTATAAAGAAAATCCTAATCTAAGCTATAAAGAAGGCATGGCAGAAAATAACTTGCAGCTGCACTAAAAGCAAAAGACAATTTTATAAGGTTTCTGTCTTGAAGATATGAATACAAATGCATATTAAACCTCTTGTGTGTTCCTTGTTTTGTTTTTTAAATGTTGCACCACTTTCATGGCTGACCTTAAACTGGTCTTTTGAAACTTCTCACACAATATATGTATATGGCATCTTCTGGTTGTAACATAAAATGTGAAAAGGTTCAAAGGATGTGAATACTTTCCCAAGGCAGTCTAAATGTTCCAAGTGCCAACAGTGAAAGGAAGGCCAATGAATGTATAAATGCAAACAACAATCACTGTCTTACTATATTGACATTTTCATGGATTTGATTTATTCCAGTCAGTTCATTAAAATGGAACGTTGTTGCTTTTGTTTTCATGTTGTGCTTTTTAAATCATTTTTTCATTATTTGTTCTTATAGTTAATCAACCCCCAAAAGAATTTCTTTTCGATTTTATGGTTTTAAATTCAGAATGAGCTTCCACTCAGACCTTATCCTTTTTTTCCTTTCCACTTTTATTTCCCATCTTGCAAAGTCTGTTAGCAAAAATGAATTCTTAAACTGCACTTAAGGTTTAATTTTCTGCTTCAGGCCCTTTCTTTTCTTGCTCAAGGTTTATTATGTGTTAAGTAACTTTCACTTCCAGATTATGTATTTTCAGTCACAAAATCAGAGCCAATAAAATACCAGATACAGGGCTAATGTTGCTGCCTCCTTTTGAGATTTTTTTGCACCTACAATGCAGCAATTACTTACTGCATTATAACTGCAAGTGACAGCTCGATGCCCAAAATAGGGAAAAATAGACAGCTGATAAGCTGGCAAATACCAGCAAAAGGTGCAACCTGTAACATTCCAACATTGTGTTTTACTTTTGTTGAACTTCAGCTGACAAGTTTATTTGCACTTTAGTTGAGTTGTGTCACACTCTGACGGTTCAGTGGTTTATGAATATATTGCACTACAAGTATTTACTCAACAGTCTTTTCTTTAATGTATTGTATTAGCATAAAAGCTCAACTTCTTTGATTGATTAAATTTCCTAACCTTTCCTAGATTGCTGACTAATGTGTAATAAAACAACTGTAAGGTTAACAAACTCATTTTCTTAAGGTCCTAGACATATTTAAGTTTAGGATATTCAAGCTTTCATTAATAAATGTGGGTATAATCACATCTGACATGTTGCTCTGGGAATCCAATCAGCAGATATGCCAGAAAATTGTTAAGCAGACAGCTACTTAACAACAGATGTACATCACTTCAGCTGTGGCATAAGAATGTGTCTGCACAATCCCCAGTGAGTGTCTGTAATTAGTTGCATCTTACTGGCTTTGTGTGCACATAAACCAATGAGCCTAATCATCCACAGCTCAATTTCACAGTTGTTCTTGTCAATATCCTTAACATTGAAGGTATAGATTTGCATATTTGGAACTGACCAAACCTAAACAAATTTTACCATTACCTTCAACATTTGTTATCATGGTAAAAAGATATGTGATGTGGTCTTTACCAGGGTCTTTAACTTGTTCACATTACTCTAACTCTGAGTGTTTAACACCATGCACCATGGATTCCATTTTAATGAACACAGTGGAAATGTTTGAAAATAATTAAGTATTTTTTCCAGTATACAGGAATTTACAATCTTTACAATTTAAGGGGATGTACTTTAATTTTAAACCTTAGAATTCTTTCATTACTAAACAATTTTGATTGAATGAAAATGAAGATTGTTTCTCAAAACTAAAGGTTTTTTTCTAAAGTTTCCATCATAACAGGCTGTTTTGGAGAGAGGAAACTAACTCTGGATCCTAAAGATCATTACGCACTCTTTTCAACCTGGGTGGTACTCCCAAAAAGTGGAAATTGAGGTGAAACAAAGAAAAAAAAGTAATTAATTGAAAACAACCATTAAACTGATCAAAAGTTTAAAAGTAATCTCAACCCCCCCCCCACCCCCCCACCCCCCCACCCCCCCCACAACCCCTTAAGATAGAATTATAATCTTCAAAGAAAGGACTCACTAATGAATGTCTGTGCCATTCTTTGTTAATCACTTTAAAAGTTTTGTTGTTGTATGCTAGATGCTAGTGTTTCCAGGTGGCAAGATAGAATGTCCTTCCAGGTGGTGAAGATGACTTCATGGAAAAGATCCACTATCTGGAACTGATTTCCATTTATATAAACATCCCTTGCCATCCAACCCCAAGTTTTATCAAACAGAGCAGCGGAGCACACAGGAAGGTCCAAAAGAATTATGTCTGGAAAAAGTACTCTGTCTAGCGGGCATTGAAAAATCCAGTCATTACCATACAGAGGATGGTCTTCAGTCATAATCGATCCTCCCCTTTAACATCTCCACACAGCCATTTGCCAATTCACACCTTTGTACAACCTGAGGCTCTATGTTTCAATGTTGGAAATCATGATGATATTCCCTCCCCTTTACCTGGCTCAAGAGGGTTGAAGGCCTCACCAGTCATAAACTTCACCCCACATCACCTGGACTTTGGAGATCATTGATGGGGACGTTGTACCTGGACGGTGACTGTCTTGAAATATTTATCATAAAGTTACAAGATTGTGTGGAGCTGAAGCAGCTCAACAGCCATCGCTTTATTAACTATATTACATCAGGATAATAAATTCATTTAAGAATTCAAAAGATGTTGCTGGTTGGCTGTTGTAGTATCAAAATATTGTCTCATACTGTGAATCTGTGATTGTAATTATTAAGCGGCAATCATTTTGGTCTGTTTGAATAATATATATCATTAAAGTTAGCTTAAAAAAATCACATTTAAACTTCTGTTAGCACAGAAGGAGTGTTTTATATCAAATGGTTGATTGAATAATAATAAATGCTAATCTAAATATATTTCACATGATTAGTTATGGGTAATTCAGATATTTTCTCCATCTGAGAGGAAATCACAGTAGTTTTGGGCATAATTTAGATTTCAAACACCTGTTTGAAGGCATGTTTAGAATATTGTGCAACATGTTAAGGGCTGTTAAGCTGTGCTTGTGTTCCAGCCTCAGCTGAAATGCTTCTCTGGTAAGCACCTGTGAGACAATAAGGCAACCAGCAGCAATATCTGCATCCAATGGAGGTACTAGACATGCAATAAACTAGTTTAACACTTAGCGTGGTCTTTTGTCTGTTAATGTGTATCGTGCTTAAGCCAACTGTAACATTGATAAAAGACTAAGGGGTCAATTTAAGTTGCCACATGATTAATATTTTGTTTTTATTCCCAATTAGATTTCTAACATTGGAGACACAGAAGGAAATATGACGATTAAAGAATACATTAATTTTCATAATTTTCATAAAGAATTTGATGATGAGCATTTCATTCGGTGTCTGCTTTTTCATTTGTTTATCCTGTTTGTCTGAGAGGCTAATATATTTGGAAATACTGGTGCTCACATGAGGCTCTTGAACTTCTGGTTCTGTAAAACTGTATTCAATGCTTGCACTTTGTAAGGAGAAAGAATATGTTATACGTTTTGACTGCTATTTTTTTCTTGCTTTCTGTGTTTTTAACTAATGACACTTGTTTGTTGCAAAGTGCAATGCTGAGTAGCTGGATGTGCTTCTCCTCTCCTTTGTATGTTGGTGTCATAATGTTTCTATTTGGCAGGTCTTTTAAAGAGCCTGATGTGTAGTAGCTCTTCAGTGGCAGACGGTAAGAGATCTGCTCTCCTGCAGATCAGTGTGGGATTGATGTTTAGAGAAGTTTCAGAAAGGATGAGTAACTAAAACTGTCATTAACATTTTGGTTGAACATTTAGTTCAATAAGAAATTAAAGTATAAAGGCGATGAGATTGTTGCGGCCCAAGGCGACAGAGAAAAGGTGTAACAAAATGAGTTGCAAAGTGTCTATTAAGACACAGCTTTTTGATCGAGAGAACTGGAGTCAAAGCTTGAAGTGTAGAGAAAGGAAAGGGAGCAGTTGAGCTGATTTGCAAATTTTAAAGAACTAAGCTAGATGTAATCAAAAAAAATTTACATTTGCAATTAGTATTTCATTATTTTTGACCTAAGATAATTAATTTGGTAAAAACATGCAGTGAAAGGGATGTTGAAAACATAAACAACTGGATCTGTGGCTAAGACTTTAAACAAAGAGAGTTGGCCTTTATGGGTTCTGTGTGATATTTGGTGAATCTCAGGAGACATATTCCAAAGAGTTAAGAGAAAAACTCTGAATTTGACACTGTTAAAGCCTCCCTCTTGGCTGCTTGTGAGTCTGTCCCAGAAGCTTAAAAACAGCATTTACGATACCATTACAGAGCCGAAAAGCAAATGTGTCTCCCAAATGCATCTTAAACTTTTGAATGAGCACAGAGTAAACCCTTTGAAAGAGGTGATGAATACGTTTTTGCTCCAAGTTACCTCTAGCTCAGCCATCACTAATAATACAGCCAAGCTCCTCGTCAGCCATCTTTTTCATTTTTTTAAATGATAGAGCTGCAAAAATGTTTCCACTGTTAGAACCCCAGTCCTACTGTGGCTTACTCTGTTGTTCTTATTGATTTTTGAGTCACTTTATTTAGGTATGGAAAATTTTGAAGATTTTCTTCTGGCTTTATATAGTCAGAAATCATTTGTCAGAAAGACACCCATCTATACTGCACGTCATGTGGCACAGGTGAGTAATTGTATATTTATTTGTGTAGTTTTAAGTCTTGCCTGTTTAAATAAATATATTTCCGCAGTGATTACACTTCATTAGAGACATGTAACATGTCCTTTAATAAAGCTGTGTGGGTAACCATTTAACACAATCATTTTTTAGTTATTGATTAACTATGATTTGAATAAAAAGATGTTAGTTATATTTTGCTATTTTAATATATGATTCATATTTGTAATCAAATAAGTATAACTGCATAACAGTGTAGTGCAAACGGTAGGTGTGGTTCAGTCACAGTAGATACGTCAGCAGTGCCATCCTCACCTTCCAGTGAGAAGAACTAATCTCCTATGGAGCAATGATCTTAAATAAACAGTAAAGTATTTCCCACATGTATTGTGACTTATAATCCCTCTGAATCAAATGCCCCGCAGTCTCAAAATGCAGTATTTACCCTGTCTGACACCTCTTTGAAAAGGTCTAATGCGTAGAACTCATAATTTAACTGAGGGTTGATCTTTCCTCTTCAAAATACTCAGCAGCTGTTGAGCCTAAAGTGGGTCTAATGTCAGATTTTATTTCCATTTCTCTGGATGAAGATTTGCTTGGGTAAATAGGAACTCCTTCCCTCAGACATTCTGTTTAATTTATATTCCAAATTGGCAGAAATATCTGCTAATCATTCAAATATAGCTAGAAATAAATATCCTCATAATCTCAAAGCATTTTTTATTTATTTTTGTTGCTCACGACTTTACTTATAACACAATACTGTATTCCCAGCATGGCTGATCTATTACGCTGGTATGATCACCTGTAAAGTTTACTGACATCCAATTAATTTAGATGGATTTTGTTTGGTTGTTACAGCATCTTTAGGCAATCTTACTTTGGAACCTCTTTAAATAAACGGCATAGTACCTGGCTAATGTTGTATGGCAACTTTTTTTGTTTGTTTTTTTGTTCTTTTATGTGGAGGGGTAGTAAATTTTGAAAGTATTTTAGTTATTCTTCTGTTCTAGCTTCAGCTCAGTAACCTTCATTTGTAAGCACCTGTGAGGATGAACCTATGAACACATCTTTTGTGTTATTCATTCTCTCTTCTGCCAGCCATCGGCAGCAACGGTTCTGCAGCCCATGGGGGTGGCTTTTCTTACTCTAAATAATTCAGTGCAGTACACTAGTGAACATCAACACTCACCCTGGTCTTGTGTCAGTTATGTTCAATGTTCAAACAGATGTCATTTTGCGCAAAAAGAAGAAGAAAAAATGAGGAATTCCTGAGAGGTCCAGCAGATTAGGCTATTCAGTGAAACTCAAGCCCATATGAATAGCTAACATCAATAAATGTGCTAATAATCCTATTTTTGTTTAAAATACACACAGCAGAATGAACCTTGTCTTTTCTCCACTAAGATTCTTTCAATGCACTGCAAATCCCTGTCATCTACTTCCTGCAGGTTTTATTTACATCATTATTTCTGGCACAGACTATAGACATTATTATCTAGCCTTAACGTTTTGAATTCCGTTTTTTCTCTGTTGAAAAAGAAAAATATATATTTTTTCCTAACAAGAGTATGAGGGTAGACTTTAGTTCCCAATGTGTGAGAACTAATCCAGTGGTGAAGGATGGTGGAGAAACCCAGAATGAAACAGCGATGTACCAAGCAGCTAAGATGCAGATCTAAAAAAATGGTGCTCCTCAACTCTCGTTCTGTACTGTGTGTCAGCTGGGTGCCAGGTCCCCTAATGCTAATGCTAACCAAATCAAACATATATTTGAATAGTTCAGAAGAAACATGCTTTGCTATCTTAAGTTGGCAATGTTCAAGAGCTTGAAAGATCTTCGTCCTCGCTTTGGTTCTTATTTTGTTATTGCTTTGGCTTGAATCTTTTCAAGTCAAATCTCAGGAACGCAGTAAAAGAGATTTCCTTCTGACGTCACATGCAGCAACCAAGGTCATATAGGAAACTGCGGGTTAATGCTCTCTTTTGCTAGTGGCCGACGGCGTAAGGTGAGACACACCTATCCTCAGCTGAAGTTACATAAGTAGCCATCTGATCCCTCCAGAGAAGAGTCTGGGCTCGCTGGACCGACTGCTTACGATTCAGAAAGCTGAACGTAGTGTTTTCCCTTGATTCAAATCGAGTAAAACGCAGTGTTTGTGAACTCATCTGCTAAAGCAGAACATCCAGCCTCAAGAAGCTGCCAAACTGAACTGTGAAACCGACAAATTGCCAGAAGCTGCCGTCCTGTCCGCGCAACAACTACACGTTAATGACCATAGCAACAGGGGGACACCCCAGTTCAAGGCCCCATTCAAGGCACAAAAAACTTAAGCTTTGCACAGTTGCCATTCTTATTGCATCAGATTAATCCCATTCTCTTCAAGGGTTGCCTGACTGGATCAAGGACTGGGCCTCTGCACCAGGCAGAACCAGACCAAAATGCCCTTCCTTCTCCCACCGAACAAACAGTACAATTCTTCCGCCCCCTCTTTCCTTCTGAAGCTTAATAATTGGTTTGCTTGGGTGGATAAGTAGAATAGATATTCTGTTTGTGTTTTCCCAGAAATAAGAGTTCCTTTTTCAACTTTGATGGTGTTGAAGCAAAAGTTGCCAATTGAATGCTACAGTGGACTAGCTAACATCTTTAGGTTCAAACTACCTCATGTCTGGCCACATTTATAGGCCACATTGTTAGCCTAACTTCCTTCGTTCCAGCCAGAACCAACCAAACATAACTCCAGGGACCAGCTTTAAAGCTTGAACCTTATCTAACCAATTCTCTTTCAGCTTTAATACAGTAAATGCATTTGAGTCATTATTCATGTTTCCCTGTAAAACCAAATGAAACATAATGTTTTTGAATGCATTTAATATCCCTGCATCGGGGTATATTCACATTTATCTGCTATTTTTAAAGGACACTTTGAATGCATTAAGCTTTAAAGCTTGAACCTTCTTGAATGGACTCTTAGAGACCCTTTCCCC
Source organism: Jordanella pulchra (assembly GCA_034780135.1). Classification (NCBI taxonomy): domain Eukaryota; kingdom Metazoa; phylum Chordata; class Actinopteri; order Cyprinodontiformes; family Cyprinodontidae; genus Jordanella; species Jordanella pulchra. Next base: position 10,192 of record JAUZNJ010095361.1, read on the forward strand.
TTTGTTTGTTTTATGTTACTTATATTCAGTAGTGGATAGTTTTAGTGATTGTTAGCTAATACGTTAATCTGTGACAGTTTGTGGTTATTTTATACAGTGAACAGTTTATCACTCAGGCCAGATTCATCCTTTTTGGTTGACAGTTAAATAAATGAAGAAAATTTGCGAAAGGCACCTGGATTTAATGGCTGATCATGGAGTCCAAACCGTCAAAAGGTAAAAATAGAGATGCACCAAAATGAAAATTCCAGGCAGAAACTGAAAACAAAAATTAGGAAACCAAGGCTGAAAACTTTAACATGGCAAGAAATTATTATATTAAATATTAGAACAATATTTTTTTTTGCTACAATCTGTACTAACCCTCTTAAAAAATAATGGCTGTTTAAACAAACATATTTGTGCTAGAATGACCCAGTCAAAGTCCAGAAATAAACCCTAATCAAACATTTCTGCCCGAGATCTAAGATTTTACTCACTTGATGTTTGGTTGGTAGAGAAGTGTAATTGCAGCTGTAAATGTGGCTCCACAAAGTGTGACTCACGGGGGCTGAATACTTTTCAGACATTTTCAGTTATTTAATCCCATCCAAAAAAAAATGTAATGAGTTTTTGATTTGTTATTTGCAACTATTTTTTGTCTTTCGTGCTAGTTCTGGATCTGTACGTCAGACTTTGTCAGTTAGTGATAAGATGGTGCTGTTTGAATAGCCAAGTAATGGAAGTTAAACTAAGGTAAATCGGTGTGTTCCATCGATCAGTCTATCTAGCTGATAGAAAGAAGTAAGGGGAAACATGTTTACGAGGAAACAGGTCATCCAGATATCCTGGATTTAACCCAATAGAGGAAAAAGAACACAAAAGCATCTGCAACATGAATAAATAGAAATCAGACCTCAAAGAAATACAGGTTTCAAAATTAAACAGAATCTATGATCTACGGATGAAAACTAGGAACTACACTGCAAAAAAAATTAATCTAAGTAAGTCAAAAGAGGTGATGTTTTTTTTTTAATTGATCAGGTAAATGAGAAATTTTGGTAATGGAATACAAAAATGTACATTTAGAAAATTTAAAAAAAACAACTGCAGTTTCTTATTTCAAGTGCATAATATCTAATTATGTTATTTCAAGTAGAAGTTATTCCATTGGCAGATCCTCATATTTACCTGCTCAAATCACGGGTAAATACAGTTATTTGAAGAATTTTTTACTAATTTCTAGATCGTTTTTGCGGTGGAAAGACTAGATCAAAATATTAATAGATTACATAGTGAAGACAGAACAAAATCAAAAGATATCTTAAAAATAGGGAATGTATATGTATGTATAGTACTGTCAGTGAAAATACACGTAGCGGTCATTAAAGTCTAATTTCTTGATATTTGGGCATATTTGTAGATCAGTGTCTATGTTTTTATTGCTTGGCTGCTCATCTCCAGTTACAGGAAAAGACAGAAAGATATTTGGCTGAATCAGGCCTGGTAAGTTCAGTTTAGGCAACTGGACAGGAAGTTTTCTAGAAGACGTTTCTTCATCCAGTCCAGTTGCCTAAACTGACATTTCCAAGCTTGACCATGACCTGGGTGACTGAGAACCTTCACAGATACACTACTCAGCTGAATTTGTCTTACTGTTTTTTGTCAGACTTCTTGTCATTTGATGTAAAGAAACTGAGCCTCCCCCTCTCTATTTACAACTTCTGTCATCTGACCAACACACATCCAAACAGTCTACTAATCTTGCTCCTCTGTTACCTACAAATTATAGCTTTGTTCATCTTAAATCTTTGTCCTCTGCTTTGATTGAGCTAACTTATTGCTTTTGTCAGTGATCTGTTATGTTTTTTTTTGCTAATGGATTTTCTAATTAGATAAGGGCCATTAGCTATGTTAAGGGTTAGTAGAGTGCTCTTTTTTTCGTTCCAAAAGTGCTTGCCAAACCTTTTTTTAGTACAAAACATATTGCTGCCTTCATATCATCAACTTTAAGGTGAATCTCACCTTTTCCCTCAGAGGTATTGCTTGCTTAAAATACTTCCTCGAAGAAATTGATTTAAACCAGTCTTCAACCTCATCTGTCAGTCTTGGAATAGCTGTCATGGGACGAATCACTCCGGGTTTTGTCTAGAGAGGAAAAACAACAATTAGCTTGTTTCCACTGGCAGCTTTTAAACACACACCTCAAGAGGTTTGTGGGGGTATTTTTTGTTTGTTTTTCTAAAAGCTAGAGAAGCAGCTTTATTTAGGTAAAAGACTTTTTACCTTTTCAATATCTGTCAGTTTTCTCTCCTTATTGGCAGATGGGTGCAAGCTGCACAAAGATGCCTGAATAAAGAGAAAGCATTCAGTGCCGGCTGGAAATATTGACAAAAGTCTGCATGGAAAATTGCATTCAAGTGTATAAATGACACCTCTTCATTGATTATTTTTTCCTGCTGTACACTTACAGAATAAAAAAAAATGCCCTGTGGATTAGTTTAGATCAACAACAACAGCACCAAGTCACTGTGTATATAACAGACATTTATTTAAAATGCAAAACCTTTTCTTCACTTAGTCAATATGTTGTTTAGTTTAGCATTTCTCCTTTAAACCACTTCTGGTGAAATGTAGTAAAAATGTCCTGCTATAGACAAAATTTAAGAAAGATACTCTGAATGGGAATTCAGTGGACACTTAAATTGTTTTATATAAAAAATATACTTAATTAAATATGTGTGAATTTCAGAGAGGTATATTCATTTACTCACTGCATTTGACTTTTAAAGATTAAAACTGAACCATAAAAAGTCTCCTCTTGAAATAATTAATTTGAAACAAGTATAACAGCATAAAGCTCTGTTTATTTACTGAAGTTAAATCTAAATAATAGGAATTTAAAGTTAGGGTTTCCTTTTTTTAGTGTTTTTTATTCATATGCTGCCAAAATAATTTTACTCTCTTTGATTTTCTCACCAAATAAGAAAACCTCTAAAGGGACACACTAACCTGCTCTTTTTAATGTAATGCATCAAGCTAAAAAATTTGAATTTTAACTGCAGTTATATTTAAAAAAAGAAATTCTTTGAACATGCAGCCAGCACCAAGCTTTTCATGTTTCTATCAATACACTTCACAGTGGAAAAATACCCCTTAGAAGGTAAAATGCTGATTTCACAGTCAAAAAATCAGCAGCTGATTCCTTTCAAATTAAGCACTTTTGTGAAAATTCCTATGATAAAATAGTGAAGCAGCAACTTTGAACAGCTTTAACAGAATGTCTATTGGGATCAAGACCTTGATATGGATGGAAAGAAAAAATGACAACTACTCACATATTTGGTTTCACGCCCCAAGGATTTTGAAAATGAAGGGTTGTGCTGAAAATGACAAAGAAGGAAGTGAAAAGAGAAGACATTTAGTAAAAAGAAAATAGGAAATTTTGACCTAGCATTGTCGAACAACACTTTTTTTAACTTAATAACAACCATAAAAGCACAAAATTTACTTTTATATTTGGACTGTTTTTAAATATACATTTTTTTTCTAATGTAAAAATGTATTCCCCCCACCCCATTAAATGTATTTTCTTGTCAGCTCCGATTTAGTGCAGTCTGGACAAGTAGCTTCTCTAAATCCTCAGCACACTGACAAATACTGGATGACACTTAGAACTGATCGTGTTTCCTCGACAAACGTCATGAGCCAGCCTCCTTTGATCAAAACTCAAAAAATTTTGATTTTTTTCCATGGATGCTAATTTTATAGTCAAAATTCTCTTTTATCTCTCTCGCTGCTAATGTTTTAATACGACTGGAAATGTGTAGTTCTGCTGGAAGTGTTTGTTTCTGAAGTAATTATCATTTTTTTGCTGAAACTCTGACTGAATGTAGAAGCTTATACCACTCTTACCTGTATCCTGTAAACTTACTTTCTTGACAGTTGTATAGCAGAAAGGCATTAACACCCCTCAGAAAGGACAGTAAAGAAAAAAAATGTGGGCTATAACTGCTCCATTCCTTGAGATAAGCCACTTCTAAACCCCAGATGGCATTAGATGTACCTTACCTGAGCTTCAGAGGAAAGGGACCAGACTGCTAATGTGGTACAACATGAAGTTTCCACAAACAGCAATGATTAAGGAGCAAACTCCTACTGTTGCTCCGCTGTTTTTTATTTACTCCTAAATCAGAGCAGCACTCTACAGGAAATGACTCTCTGCTGAGAAGCTTTTTGGAGATGCTGATTTCATTTTCCAGCAGGATTAAACCTAGTAGCAGATCAGCAAACATTGTTAAAAGTGTCATCACCTGGAAATCTAACTTCTTCATGTTAAAACATGTGTGTTGGGCCTTTATTAGAACCAGCCAGACAACCCAGAGTCTGAGAGCAGCTTAGTTTTTTCTATGTGGGCTCATTTTTCCAACCAGAAAAGCCCACATAGGCCCGCTGTCCACAGAGCATGGCTTTCGTCCTTCTTAATAGATGTCATTAGTACAAAGATGCCTAACAATCACACTCATGTCAACTGCTCTATTGTTGGTTGCCAAAATAAACAAGCAAATGTTATTAGTTTGCCTGCAGGTGTGGACCATACTACCAGGAAGCTGGGGATTAAGTTTGTTTTTGATAACAATGTTCAACTGACTCTCCCTGCAACAGTTTATGTCTGTGTTATACAGTGTTTACCAAAATGTTTCAGCGTTTGGTCAATGCCAAGTGAAGATGGTAAACAGCCTGTATTTGGAAAAGGTCATTATAAAAATCAGGGACTAACCTGCAAACAGTTGCTAAGTGTTGCTTGGGAGACCAGGATAATATAGTAAATGAACCGTGGCAAACTTAATGTTGCTAATGTATCCTTATGTAATATGTACAGCTCTTAGTCATGCATTGTTTTAAATCTCCTCACTTTGTAAACTACTCTAAATGTTTTTTGTATCTGAGTAAAGGACGTGCTACATAAAGTGCTACAATATTTTTATATCTCTACATGAAAGCACATAAACACAAGTCAAGTTCTTGTGTGTCCTCGCATTAAAGAAAAGGAGGAATTAAAAGGGGGTTCAAGTAAGATATTTTTAATTTTTCTTCCCTACAACATTAAAAAATAAACAAATTCAGGGATTGTACATGTCTGATGAAGAGTTATAAAGTTATGACTCTTTTAAGAAGAAGGAGATGATAAACAACAGATCTCAGAAAAACAGGAAGCTCTCTTAAAATCACCTGAGTTTCATTATCAGCTCAGCACCATTTCAGGCTATTTGCCTCCATATTACCTGCATCGATCCAGTAATTCATTCAGTAGAAGCATTGATATAGTACTGTAAACATATACAATGCAGTAAAAAGGCATACTTTATGAATCATTTCCCCTGGTTTACACTGTAATATATAAACATCTATCCATCCATCTTCTCCCGCTTCTTCCATCAGGGTCGCAGTTGGGCCGGTGCCTATCTTAGGCAGACTATGGGCGTAAGGCGGGGTACACCCAGGACAGGACGCCAGTCTGTCACAGGGCAACTCATAGACAGACAAGGGCGAACAACCATGCACGCAAACACTCACACCTAGGGACACTTGAGAGAAGCCAATTAATCTAACAGTCACGTTTTTGGACTGTGGGAGGAAGCCGGAGGACCCAGAGAGAACCCACGCATGCACGGGGAGAACATGCAAACTCCATGCAGAAAGACCCCAGGCCAGGATCGAACCCAGAACCTTCTTGCTGCTAACCTTAACATTAATCCTTAACTTTGATAGAAATAAATACTTGATTTTTTATAATATAAGCAGCACATTTTAAAATAAACTCCTAAAGTTTTATACATTTATAAAGATATTATTTTACTTGTGAATTGTCCAGAGTCTACCACCTCTCCCTCTGTATTACTGCAGGTAGGCCCCAGTCCCTGCAACACTGCAAGGATAAGCCAGTATAGAGCATGGATGCATATCTTTATGCATTTATAACATTTTCATAAAAGCTTACATTATGTAAATCAACTGGCAAAAATGTGTTTTTGAAGGACTGCATGCTAACCTATTGATTAGTGATGAATAGTGGTTCATTTGTTATGTGATAATAGACATGACGTGAAACATACACCTAATAAAATAAACAGACAAGATTTTGTCTTGGTTTTTTGTTGGTAAATTATTTTCTGGTCTAAATCCAACAAAAAAACAACAGTTTTAATTTCTTTATCTAAATTCCAAGACTTTAAAATCAGTTGTTCGAATTATTACAACCAAACACTTTCTAAACGATTCAGAAACAAATTTTACCTTAAAATGCTCCTTCGTAGTCAATGTCTTTGAGGTCTTCTGGCACAGGATGTAATGTAATAACACATTTAGGAAATTATCAGATTAATTAACTTTCAACATTATGAATCACAATTTTGTTGTAAAGAATGACTGAACTCACTGGTGGACTGGAGTTTGCCAATATCTCATCAATAACTGCATAAAGTTCCTCTGACTTTTGCCGGAGTTCAGCAGGGGAACACATCTGCAGACAGAACAGAATTATTAGCACTTCTGTTTGAAGTATGATGTATGAATGCAATAAAAACGTTTTGCAGTTTTACCTCTTCATGGGTGTCTATAACAGATCTGTCTTGGGTGTTGCTATAATTCAATTTTCCCTCCACTTGTTCATCTATTGCCTGTAAATACAAAGAAAGTTCAACCCAAGAATAAAGTTTTCAGTACAATGACAAATCTTTTCATCATCCATCATGCTTGGTTCTTCTAATACTGGCTTACCTTTGATAAATAAATTTCTGCTAAAAGCTTAAAGACATCACTTTTGTAAGGAAAAAAATAATATATACTGACAGTCAACTCCAGTTATGTTGAGCTAATAAAAAAGCAATGGACAATATGCATTTATTGCCCTGCAGGTAAATTTGCTGTCATTTTCTTATTACAGATAAATATACAGAAAAATCTAAAACAATTCTATGTTTCCTAATTTCCATGTCATTCATTTCTATTTAGCATCTAGTTCATAGATTGGCAAAGAGTCCATGTTTACCTTTACACCTTGCAATGCACATTGGAAGAGAGGCAACAAAAATCAATCCAGTTAATCTTATAGAAAATGCCATAAAGAGTGGCCTCTTGGGTTCACAAATTCTATTTTACAACCATTTTCTAATATCTACATGCCAGCTAGTTGAATAATTCAGTTTGTTGTCCTACCATCAAAAAGGTGAGCGTGTGGAGTTTGTTTGACTCCTCTAGACCTTAAACTGGGACTACATGTCTCGGTCAGAAGAGATAAGGAAGAAGAGAGGGATGTTTGATGCTGTGGGAATCCCCTTCAAAGTGAATGGCATCAAGAGTTAAAATAAATATATGCTACCCTCTGCCAGAAAACTGAAAATGGGTCATCTTTAGTTCTTTTAGCAAGCTGATGATCCGAAAGACACAGAAAAAAATATAAATGGTTGAGGCACAAATCTACTTTTTTTCTGTAGTTATCTTAGTCTTCTGACCTTATTCCTGTATAAAAAACATAGGTACCGTACAAATAAATGTTGTCCATTTAATTTTGTTAAAATTTTTCTTTTTTAATTTTTGATTTTTTTTCTCCAACCTTTTTACTCATATTTATTTATTATTTTTAGATTTTCAAATGTTAGATTATTTTGCCGCATTAAAGTTGGACATTATTTAAAGATGATTAGAGATCTCAACTAGAGAAACAAATAAATGTAACCTGTCATCATTTTCTGAGCTCATAAAGAACTACTACACTGTCAGCTTCACTAAACTGTGAAAGAAGCATAAAATCAAGAATAATAGGCTAAAATTAAAATCCCAAAGCCAGTATTTCTTACAAATGACAAAACAATAATTTCTTAGGAGTACATTAATTAGCACTGCTATTAGATAAGAACTTGTGGTGGAGGATGGTTCAGGCTGTAGCAAAAAAATATCACACGGAGAGAAAAAGCGGGGAAGATATTTTATACTCACAGTGAACAGCAGCCTGAACTGAATGTCAAACACATGAAGAATTAAGACCAGAGAGTTTGAAAAATGGTCAGAAAGACCTAGCAAAGTTCTGATATCCTTTGTAGGTTCAACAAAAAAGATTCAACAAAAGTTTAGCTTTAATTTGGGTTTTAGTAAAAAAAAAAATGGCAATAATAAAGAAGAAAGACCCAGTTGTACACAATTTAGGTTTTCATTAATAATCATGAGCAAGGCTGTTGCCTTCTGCTGCTTTTTAAAATAATATCTGAGAATGATTAGAAAAATACTTTGTAAAATTTGAGAGGCGAGACTGCTGTAATTTTGTGAAAATGCTTCTGATAGCAGTGTTGAATAACACCCTGATAAACAGATATCTTACAAAAAATTGTTTGGTTGAATATAAATCAGGAAAGATTTTCACCTTGGATACTGTAGAAAAAAGGTGAAGTGCCCAAAAACAGTGTTATTGGTAAAGGACCATAAAATAAATACTTTGTTTCATACAAATATTGGTTAATATGTTCAGGAAATTTTTCTTTTTTTTCATGTCACCGATAAATTATACGTAAACTTTACAGGATTGATTTAAACTTTCCTTTGCCCTTCTGCAGATATTATCATGTAAATTATTCCCACAGCCACCTGACAAATTTATCAGGGATTAAAACTGTCTTCTAGATGTTTAACAGGATAACTGGGTGAATTAGAAGGATTAGAGTTAAATATGTGAACTCACTTGCTGATCCAAGAGAATTGTGTTTGTTGGGATTGCAGCCAGTGATTTGTAGCTCGACTTAATCTTGTGTGCCTGCTGCTTAAGGAAAGGGAGAGAATATAGCAAACAATGAATACAAATTAATTATTATAATTTCTATGCAGATTTCTAACAGTTTATGCAAGAATATTAATGTAAAATTTGTAGAGATGAAATTCATTATGCATTTTAAACTTCTTGGAGCAAACTTTGTAATTTACTGCTGATGCAAAACAGCCCCTTTTCACATTTGTTAATTTTAGAACCTTTTCTTAATATTTTAATACACAGCCCTAAGTTGTAATTGATGTTTGTGTATGCATCCCACACTTGTTTGATTTTTATTTATTTTTTTATTTATTTTTTATTTCATTCCACTTTAATGCCAAAATAAAATAAATAAAATAAAATCCTGTTTAGCCAACTGGCTTTAGAAGTAACCCAATAAATAAATATAGCCCAACGCTATGTAATTCATATGTATAAAGCTGCTTGGTGAAGCCCACAGTGGTTTGTAATCCTGTGAGAATCTTGTGAGGGGTTCGATTCCGATAACCTATTGCCACTGAGATAACAAAACAAGCCTTCATTTGTGTGTGTCAAGGAAGCCAAAGTTGCAAAGTTGGGGAAAAGATATTCATGAAGAGACGCTGTTCTAATCAGATGGGGTCCATACTTCCCTGTTTGGTCTTTCAGTGGAAGAAAACTAACATAAGACATCATTATTAACAAATCAACCACACTGTAATGGGGCCACTATCACAGTATGAAGGATATTTCTTTTAGCAAGGGTAGAGTAACTGTTTAAAGTCGAAAGCAAGATAGATCAATACTAAAATACAGATGGAGCTACAATGGGATGACCTGAACCAAAGCATGCATTGGAATGGCCCAGTCAAAGCCCACTCCCAAATTCAGTTGACTATTTGTGTCATCAATTTACAGATCTTGCTCAGTTTGAGTTATGTTTCCACAAAATACAAAGTAACAAATCTCTGTGTCTAGATGTGAAAAAAAACCAAAAGCCTTGTTGTAATATTTACAGCAAAAAGTGGTTCCGCAAATA
>JAUZNJ010095361.1:28412-48588 GCA_034780135.1 Jordanella pulchra
CCTTTACCGCAATGCCTTGGATCACCGCAATCTAGATCTGGTCACAGCAAAATTAGCTTAGCAAAACCACAGCCTTAGTTGCCAAAGTTTGTTTAAAAAACAGCAACTTAAAACTTAAAAAATATGTCTCCTCAATCTTTAAAACCTAAAAGGTTGCATCACAGGTCCTAAAACATGTTGCTCAAAGTATTAGTTTGTTTCCCTGTAGGTCTGTACTGCTGCAGCTTCTGTACCTTATCTGATTTTCCTTTTAGGGTTGCAGACCTCTTATCCTTAGCAAGAATATTTTCAACTGGTAGCTTGTGCACCAAAGGCACAAATGTGAAAATTGCAGGCTTAGCGGGCATTCCTGCTGAAACCTGCAGAAGTGATGAGAGACAAAAACATTTAATTATTAGTTTTACTGAGACAAACACAAAAGATCTACTTGCAGTTAATGCTGACTGAAATTCAATAGATGTTCTTGCCATTACAAAAGTGGCAGGACAGGTTAAGGTTTAGGGTGATATAACTATTCCATACTGCTGATGATCTGCCATTACTTAGATACACACACCATCAACACACCGCACCCACAAACACTTGAGTTAATTAAACACTATGTGGATCAGAGCTATGACACACCCAGGTTCGTGGGAAGCATTTAACTGAGATCAAATCAATTCATGCTCTCTGCCAGCCAAGTTTAAAAATGACAAATGGACATAAAGATTAAAAATACATATACATACTTTTTGTTGTTGTTAATTGACACATCATAGCATGTAAATGAACCAAACTGAAACACTGTGCAGACCATGGTGAAACAAGCTGATTTTTAGTATTCATGAGATTGAGATGAAAGGATCTTGGCTGATACATTTTTCTTTTTTAATGCAAAAAATAAAAATGAAAAATAAATATAAACATAATACATTGAAGATAGGGAATTACAGTCAGGCATCAAACAAGAATAAATGTACTGATCCAAATAGTATACAAACTCGAAACTCAATTCGTTTGGGACCCTTATAGCGATAGAAAATAGTGAGATTGTATTCCTAGTTTTAGGTCATTCCATGCCCGTGTGAAAATAACCCATATCAGAATAATCAATACTTAAAAGAATAACATTCTTATATAAATATTTATGTCAGAATCAATAGAAATCGAGTAGCTCAGGATCAAATGTGAAAACCTCTGCTGCAATGTGGCCAGCATGTCTACAAAACAACCTTGTGAACCTTTCCAGTCAAATTAGCAGCTTTGACTGAAACTGACCAGAAACTTGTAAGGGCCTCTGGCAACCTACTCTGTTGATTCAAGTACATCAGCATGATAGAAATGAGCAAAAATGCAGAAATTGAAATGGGCTTTTGATTATTTAATTTTTATGGACCAGATATGTGCATTCATCAAGGACATAAACACTATGAGTGTTTCTATTTTTGGTACAGAGGGATGGATTCTTATTAGTATAATTTTATTCTAAGTGGTTGCTGACTTGCCTGCTAATTTTTGGTTTTGCACCTATTAAGACTTAATTATGATTAGAAAGAACTCTATGCTTTCCAAAATGTTGCCCTCTCTTCAACTCAAGTATTTTTATGTTTTAAGGCAATTTCATGGTCTTATGTGTATGAGGTAGGGGGATTATTTTGTCTGTGCTTTGATGCTAAATTTAGTGAAAATTGTACAATACTGAAAAATAGTTTATTGACTGAGCGTGAAAGTTTCTACCACTCAATATACAAATCAGTCAAGAGAGGTTCTTTTAAAAAAGATCTTTAAAAATACAAGAAAAGCTAAAAGTTATTTTTAAAAATTTAATTTGACTGATATGTCATTAATATTTCACTATCTGTAAAGTTATAAAACTAAAATTTTCATAATGAGTTTTAAGATCTGCAAAAAAAGAGAAAAATATAGGCAAAAACTTAAGGAATAAAGAAATAAAATTTGAATAGGAAAAACTGAATTGAAATTTAATGAATCTTTATATGCAAAACTCCAAATGGACTGTATTACTTTGAAAGCAGTTTTTAATAAATTAAGATTGTATTTAATAACCTGAAACTGAATAAAACCTTTATTTGATTATTTGAAACTGAACTAATATGCTTTATATGCTTGAAAAATGAGTTTGACTAATTTTACTTTCATTGCCCGAATTCAATTTCAATTCTAAAATTCAGATTTTTGCGGGGGACCTCACATCTGGGTCCCTGAGATAAACCAAAGTAATTGAACACAGATTCAGATCATGTTAAAAGAACAGAAGCAAATCTTTCCAGTTAGCATTTAATGTATTACATGAATAGGAAGTGTCTGGTAAACAAACGTCACTGTCTATAGAGGCATATAGGTGTGTTTTCTATCCAGTAATATATCAATGGCTGATACCTTAGTGGGGCACTGGCAGGGCTCCGAAGGTTTGAAGCCATAAGGGGAATAGTGACGATGCAAAACCTGTTGCACACTATACTAATCTGGTGTATCAAGTTAACAGCAACAAGTAGTGAAGGTATAAATGTCAGCCTATCATTTGTTTACCCCACACTTCCAATGCATGTCATACATTAAATAAATAGTTCATTTCAAATCATTAATTACATTTTTAATTCAGTTTCACATTGATAAATCCGCAGCTGGTAGAGCTGTTGCCTTGCAGCAAGAAGGTCCTGGGTTCAATTCCCGGTCTTGGGTCTTTCTGCATGGAGTTTGCATGTTCTCTCCGGGTTCTCCGGCTTCCTCCCACAGTCCAAAAAACATGACTGTTAGGTCAATTGGTCTCCCTAAATTCTCCCTAGGTGTGAGTGTGTGTGTGCATGGTTGTTTGTCCTGTGTGTCTCTATGTTGCCCTGTGACAGACCGGCGACCTGTCCAGGGTCTACCCCGCCTCTCACCTGAAGCGCAGCTGGAGATAGGCACCAGCAACACTCCCGACCCCATTAGGGACAAGGGTGTAAAGAAAATGGATGGATTAATAAATTCAGTTTCAAATTGGAGAACTTCACTCTCAAACTAATTAAGTTTGCATGTGCAGATTTCCAATGAGCATTTCAAATTAAAGTTTCAGATGGTACAAGTTTCTGCTCATAGGAAAAGCTCAACTCATTTTGTCATGCAGTCATGAAACTTTGTGATAAAAGCTTAAGGTTACATTTTTATTGGATTTCTTATCCTGTATCCATCAGGTTTTATAGTGTCTTTGACCCAAGAAGATGAAGTTCCTTCTTTCCTCTCAAAGATAAGAATTAAATAATTTTATTGAGTCATTTTGACAGGTAATATACTCTGAAATAAATCTATTCCATCAAAGATTAACTTTTAAAATTTGGAATTCATATAGTTCCAACATCCACAGCAAAAAAAAAAAAAAAAAAAAAGTTTAGAAAACTTTCTCTGGCTTTCTTATCAAAAATTCTGGACACCGAAGACAGGAAATGGTCCATCTAAGGTTAATCATCTGCAGCATCGAGCATCATATAAATTAAAATGTGATAAACAAAACACATGTCTGACTTAAAAAATTGTAACATATTTTCTAGCTGAGAAATTAAATATTATTTTCACATAATATTGTTGCTTTGAAGTCCACCCACGCTTGGTACTAGAGCCATTTCAAAGAGCTTTCTTTATTTGGTTGCAATTTATTGTTAATGAGTCCTTTTGAAGGGCTTTTAGTTTAATTGTTTTTCAGTAGAAACTTGTTATCAAAGACAGTAGTGGTTATACTAACTTGGTTCAAGAACCCCAATAACATAAAGTAAGTCCTTATGTCATATTCTACACTGACAATACAAGGATCCCTAGTTACCACATACGAAAGTTATCTTTTAGTAGTACATGGAAGTAGTTGTATATGACTTGTATGCATGTCCAAACAATTGAATGGGGAGCATGGGTCCATTCTATAAAAGAAGGCTCTACTTTTATGGTGGTTAATGATGTTGTTTTGTATTTAAAAAAGGCTCTACTGAATATTTTGTACTGAGCGACTGTTGTTTTTAAGAATTCCCCAAGTACATACTGTATATAAAGAGTTATATAAAAACTGAAACTTACAAATGGTGTTGAACAAGAACGACAAGAAGATGAGACGGGACAAGATAACAGGCAGACTTGATGGAGGAACAAAAAGCATACGAATAAACTAGTAAATAAAAAAAAAAAGAAATACAACACATAAAACCAACATGATAAAAGACTATTTATTTCATCGAATTGTTTTGAAATCTAGTGAGTGTTTTTAGAATTAAATATATTTACTATAATCTGATAAAATTCTGTGGTAAGGAAAGATAATTGAGTTTCTTTCATTAAATTATTCTAACCATACGGGCTTTATCAAGATTATTATGATTTGATTAGGAGTCCTTATCTTTGATATTAATAAGAGTGAACTGACCAGAGATTAGATCCTCTATCAGTGGAAATTTGATTTTTTTTTTTATTAACAAGAGAAGCTTAATTTGAACAACTATGAGTTTTGAGCAGTTCTTTAACTACTTATCTCTATAACTGATCAGAGCTATAGCCTACCAGGATGCAATAAAGGGATATCCACCGGCTAAATGCATGTGTGTGGATATATAATCGAATATAACAACCAGTTTATTCATTTGATTTAACTTATGTCACTAAGTCAGACAGATACTCTTACAATCAGTGTTGGGATAAAAAAAGTTACACAATAACACTGTTAATAACTGCATCCATTTTTTATTGAAAATTTTATCTAATTACATTTCATTTATTGGTGATGTTATTAGGTACTTACAGTGTAACGCAGCATGTTTGTACAACTCAGTAAAGCAAATTGAGTTGATGAGATGAGATATACATACATGATGTAGACTGGCTGGGTGGAGCTGATAGAGGAATACATGTAGCCTACTGATTAGGGTCGAAATCTTGGTGTCACTATGGACTCAGACCCGAACCTTCAAAGGCACATAAAGACAGTTACTAAGTCAGCCTTTCACCACCTGAAGAACATTTCAAGAATTAAAGGACTAATGTCCAAGCAGGATATAGAAAAACTCATCCTGCCTGTGTTCTCACCAGAACAAAAAAGTAGAGCTAATCAGCACAGTTCTAAAGATCTTACACTGGCTCCCTGTAGCTCAGAGAATAGATTTTAAAATCTTTCTGTTTGTCTATGAATCACTGAAAGGATCAGCACCTCAATACATAGCAGACCTCCCAGACCACTCAGGTCTTCTAGTTCCAGCCTACTGTCCACCCAGAACCAGAACCAAACATGGAGAAGCAGCATTCAGTTCCTATGCTCCACTTATCTGGAACAAACTCCCAGAAGACTGTAAAACTGCTGAAAGCCTGAATTCTTTTAAGTCAAAGTTAAAAACCCATTTGTTTAGAGCTGCCTTTGACTGTTGAAGTTAAACTGTTAACTGAGGTGTTTTGAGTTTCAGGTTGAGGTCCAACTGTTTTATGCATGTTTTTAATGTTTATTTGCTTTTATTTTCTATTTTATTTTCTATTCTATTGTCTATTTCATGTAAAGCAGTTTGAAATGCCCACATACTGAATTGTGTTGACCAATTAAACTTGCCTTGTCTTGCCTACTGGCTGAGGTACCACAATGTGAATGGGTGTTCAGCATGCCTTGAACACAGGATCTTTCTGAATAGTAGATCCTACCTCCTATCCCATTACCTTTCACTGGATTAATAGTAAGAACAGTATCCAGGCTGGACTGCTGTGCTCAATATAGGCAACCTTCAGCCGTATGCACTGCATTATGTGATGGACACACATATGAATATGATTTTATTATGACTCAATTGATCAACGACCCACCCGGTGCAGATTAGTATATAACATTTTTAGGTATTTGGTCCTTTTAATATATCATTTAATTCAACATAAAACAGTTTAGTTTTCATAAATGAACTTCTGATAAAAGGAAAGTTACCCAGATTATTGGACATTTTAAATCAATTTTTACCTTTTAGAGAATAAGTAACTATTAGTAGTTACCTTTTTTAAGTAGGGTTCGCAATGGCTTTGCCATTTTTAACTATAGTTAAAATTTCATTTTTCCTATATCCTTTTCTTTCTAATTGAAATTGAACATCTGACCTTAGATTTTGTGCTTTATTTGATCATCTTCTTTCATTTGTTTTCATGTGCAATAATTATTGGTACTTTATCATCTATACTTCCTATTTTTACCCCACTGAGAACAGCCTCTTCAATTTAATGTGTAAAAATATTATCAATTAAAGTAGCACCGGTACAAATAATTCTAGTTGGTTGTTATTTATCAGCTGCAAACTTCTAGTGGATGCTGCAACTACAAAATCTGTAGTGAATTTGGAGAACTTTGTTTCAATTTAATTCAATTCAGTTTATTTATATAGCGCCAAATCACAACACATGTCATCTCAAGGCACTTGACAAAGACAATTCATTCAAATCACACAGACGGATTAGTTAAAAGTTTTCTATCTAAGGAAAACCAGCTGATTGCATCAAATCATTGACTCGACAGCAATCCCTCACACTAAGCAAGCATGTAGCAACAGTGGAGAGGAAAAACTCCCTTTTAACAGGAAAAAACCTCTAGCAGAACCAGGCTTAGTGTGAGCGGCCATCTCACCGGCCATTTTAGTAAATCAAAATTAAACTCTTCACATATTAACTAGCTTTTCCTTTCAAGTAATCAATCAACAAGTTATTCACATCTTTCTCTAAAATATTATATCCTGGAGCCTGATGTTATGTTTATGGTAGTTACAAAAATGTTTCTTGTATTTTTCTTTTCAATTTCAACCAAAGCAAAATATATGCATCGTTGTTTCTTAAACCTTAAGGAACTTCTGACATATATGCAAACATCTCCACTTTTGTTCTTTACTTGAATTGTATAAACGAGATCCTACCCTTCGATATCAACATTTATAAACTTTTTCATTTAACTATGTTTCAGCTAATACAATAACTAGAAAGAAGCTTCTAAATGTTTTAAGATGTTTTTATAGAAGTTTGTATGAAGACTTCTGCTGTTAAAGGCAAAAAAACACAGAACAATTAAACTGTTTATCTGTATGCTATTTTGTTTAGCCACTTGCTGTTTGGATTGATATTGTTTTCATATTCATGTAATTTAAATTCTGTAAAATCATATTTTTTAAAACTTCTGTTGTTAATTTCATCATGGACTATTTACCAAGAACACATCAACAAAGTGCGGATAATAAATAAAGAAAAAGAGAAGAAAGAAAAGAAAAATCATGTTTCATTTCCTCTGTTTCCTTCTCTGTCTCTATTTTTTTTAGGAAATCTGTTGTTTTATGTTTCTAAAGCATTATCTCTATCCATCATTTCATGGCCCTGGGTTTCCATCTTAAAGTATGAACTGACTTCCATCAGCGATCTGCTGTTTTGACTCCAGATCAATCTCCTTCTCCGGAAGGTTCATTTTAACTCAGAGCTTGCGTAGTCCAACTGAAGCAGCTTGGGGGTTATCATACACTTTTGCTTGCATTCAGTCTTGCTGGAAATAAAATCTATACCTTTACTTTGCTCATGTCTTTTGCATGTTCCTTAGTGAGTTTGGAAATTCAGTCGATCATTTACCTGTACAGTTTTACTCTCCACACCGCCCGCAGCACTTTTGTTTTATAGAAGATGATTGAAATCCAACAAAAATAGCACCTGGGCCTTGCCTTGGTCCTGGCTACAGCTCCTCTGGGCGCAGCCTCTCCATATCCAATTCATCTGCCACTTCCAATTTTTTGTGATTCACTTTTTTCACAAAATCAATCATGTTATTTCCTTCACAATTTTCTGGCACTCAGTAGTTTCTCATGTTTTTTATGTGGGCTGGACTCTCAATTACTTGAACACAAAACTCGAATTTTCTTTGCATTTGAAATACATATCTGAGGATTTATTTGATGCTGCAATCTCTGTTAATGCCTTTAAATTGTTCTCAATTTGCTTTGGAAAATGTATCTCCTGTTGTTTACTTTTATTTACTTTATTTATTTTCAGTCTTTGAATCTGTTCAATCCAGAGTTAAATCCACTTTTCAGTTAATTGTTTGCAATGATACCCACAACCGTACTTTTCCAATGGACATCTTGGATATATATCTTATATATATATCTATATATATAGATATATATATCTTATATATATATATCTATACATATATATATAAATTATAAGCAGTTTTCAAATGTCAATGTCATGATTTGTAAATGGAAAAGACTACAGTGTGAAAATCAACCTGGCTCTATATGAAAGAGTGTTAGAAATGGACATAAATAATCATTTTATTTAACTGTACATCTGAATGCATATTTTCTAGCTTGGAGGTGAAAAAAACATTGTTAAAAGGCGAGTATTCAAAGTCCTATGGGACTAACTAATCAACATAATGAGGATGTCTGATACTAAAAACAAAAAGTTTCAAACTTTTATTGCTGGTCCTGAATAATTCTAGCACAAAGAACAAACGGTGAATATGTCTGAAGTGTTTCTTACATGATATTACTGTATTCTTTAGACATCAAAATCTTTAAAGAAAAAGCAGCATATTAACATGTGCCCATGTTTATACCAACTCTGTGTTGCATCGGTTATTGTATTCTTTTTGAGCTGCAGTAGTTTTGTGTTATGTTTTGCTAATCTAATTTATAGGGCGGAAGTAACAGCAGACGCAGATGAAAATATTAATGCATTTAAAATGATTTGGTTTCTGGCTGTCTGATCTCAATCAAAAATAAAAGAAAAGAATAGCAGCCAGACAGTCTGATAATAGGAAGCTAAATAATCAAGGGAATTGTCTTCTCCGTATTTGCCTCATCTAATAAACTACACAAGAAAATACATAATTAAACTGATATCTTGCAACTGTTTTTGACTATTAGTTAATCTACTCAGCCAAATGTCATGAGATTTATTTGTCTGTATCATAATAACACAATAAATTATTGACAACTATCTTATTAGATAAACCATTTCTGCTGTAACTATTTATTAAATGACCTCTAATATATTTCCCTTATGTGACACTACATGATTGGAATATATAAATGCATTCATTAAACAATGCTTGAATTTGTGTGACAGACATAAAACAAAACTTTATCATCATCATGTTTTGTGAAAATCCTTAAATGTAGAGATTCAGTTTGATTTTTCAATTTTGAATTAAATTGAATCTCTTGATTTAAGGATTTTCTTATTTTAAAAGTCTTTTTACAGTCATCAGAGAATTTATAGCTGATTAAAAGTAAACAAAATACCATATTAAACAAACTCAGACACGTTTTTTTCTGTAAAATAAAGATTAAATGTGTTTAATGGTTACAAACCCTACAGGTTAATCATGTATTTATGTTATATTGATCACATGGAGGTATTTTATTCAAAATTTTGAAAAGAAGAAAATAGATGTTTGGCATGTTATAAAAGATTAATGGCAGATGAGATAAAACTATACATTTCCCCATCATCAACAATCCATGATACAATTTTGGACATTCAAACATTCTAGTCGTTTATCAAATGGATTTTGTCTTTAAAGAAGTGACACCACTATGGTATAAATATATCAGAAAATTGCTGGTGATCTGTTAACAATACATTCTTAATAAAATCGTCCATTTTACCACTTCCACGGGGGCTCTGATAGGCTAAAGATAACTTCAATATTTATTACTTTCTTACCCCAGATGACACTATACCTCTGCACAAAAGACCTGTGTTTCACAGCAGCAAACTGCTGTGCTTGTTCAATGAATGCACATGTACTAGTGTCATTTTAATTTGTCACCAGAGGGGGCAAACACCTGTAAAAACTATTGAACTTGTGCTACACTCCTTTAAGAAAGTTTGGCCTGTCATAATGTCTGGTTAGACTCTATTCATAAACACATCCCTCTAGTCAGTTGTTTTCCCCTAAGCCCTAAAATCAGCAAATGTCAAAACATCTTAAAAAGAACAATTTAGACTCTTACTGTTTCTGCAGAATGACAGGCCATCTCAAACCCCCCTTCATCAGTGAGATTATTGAAAAAGCTGTTTTTCAACAACTGGGCATCTTTCTAACAATGGCCAGCCACTTCAACATCTTCCAGTCAGGCTTCCATGCTCACTAGAGTAAAGAGAGTGCCCTTGTCAAGGTGTTCAACGACTGTGGAAGAACCACACTTCTGCTATTATTGGACCATAGTACAAGATCTGAGACTGTTGATCCCTACATTTCATTAGGGACCCAGCAAAACTGGATCGGGCTTTCTGGTATAGAACTTGACTAATTAAAATGTAGGACAGAGCCTTTTTGTGTTAGTATGTAACTTTATATCAGAGACCAAAAAAATCACACATGGTGTTCCCCAAAATTTCATCTTAGGCTCCCTGCTTTTCACTATCTATCCCCGTAACTAAGATTTTAATAAACAAAATAAGTTAATATAACTGTGCAGCACTACTGAGTATGAACCTATTCAAGCTCTGGGTGAAGGAATAAAAGTAATCAAGATCTGGGTGTGGCAAAATTCTCTTCAGCCTAAAAATACCAAAACAAAACTGAATTAATCATTTTTGGACCAAAGGAAGTGTGGTCAAAAGTTAGCAAACAGCTTTAGTTATTGCAGCCAGAAATCACTGATCAGGCTTAAAATCTGGGTGTGACAGATTCAGACCTGAACCCTCAGAGATACAAAATGACTGTAGAAAACATGAAAAACATTTTCAGGATTAAACGAATAATATATCGTAAGGATATTGATAACTTATTACCATTTAGTTTATTACCAGAGTTTATTTTTAATTAGTTGATCACTGCAAAGGTCTCTTAACAGGCCTGCCTAAAAAGTTAATAATACAGCTGCAGTTGATGCAGAATGCTGCTGGGTTACAGATATGTAAATGTATAAACCACCCAGACCACTCAGATCTTCTGGTTTAAGTATACTCAGCATACCTAGAACCAGAAATAAACATGGAGAATAAGTTCTTATGCTTCTCTTACCAACTCAAAGAAGACTTTAGAAGTACTTCAACCCTAAGTTGCTTTAAAAATAGGTTAACACACAGTTTTTAGAGTCGTCTTTAATTGTTCTTTTTTGACCATGTACTTAACATTAGTTAGACCTGTTTCTCTCCTAGGCAAAGCTATGGGCTTAGCTTTTATTGTGACTAACTGTATGTTAGTTTGACATGAAACTCATATGCTTGACTGTTTCTGTCTCAAACAGAGCCACCTGTAGAGCTAATTTACTGTTACCTTCTATCTTTAACCTTCTAACATAGAAAGTCTTTATAAATCGTTATTTCTATTTTACTTTTGCATGCCTGCTTTTATCTCATTGAACCATGAGTTGACATAGGCAGAAGGGAGCTGGTTCTGCTGGAGGCTTCTTCCTGCTAAAAGGGAGTTTTTCCTCTCCACTGTCGCTGCATGCATGCTCGGTGTCAGAGTTTGCTGTACAGTCAATGAGTTGATGCAATTAGCTGTTAATTTTTCTAGATTGAAAATTTTGAACCAGTCTGACTGTGTGATCTTGTTGAATCATCTCTGTAAATCAGTGTGGTCTGTTCTCAGTTCTCTGGTCAAACAATGTACTTACATTTCAGGAACCACAAGATGACATGGGTTGTAAATTGGTGCTATATAAATAAACTGGAGTGAACTGAATTGAATTATATTGGAGGAATTAACTTCGAAATTCATTTCCCATTTCAAGAACTTGCACTTGATTTTGGGGTGTAAACAATAGGCCTAGATCAAAAAAGATCTGAATTGAGCAACCCAGTTTGGAAGTACTTGAGCTTTGTGACCTGGTGCAATATCTTTCTGATAGTACCTTTTAGGAGTTGGGCAGACTGGAAGGACATATTGTGCAATAACATTCAATAAACTATGGTGTTTTAAAATAGTAACGTTTGCATTAAAACGCCAAAAACATTCCTGGGAAATATCCACTCCTCACCATCACACTACCACCAAAATGAACACTTTCATGCTGTTTGGGCAAAAGTCTGACCTCTATTAGTGATGAATTTAAAGCAAAATGATTACATACTGTTTTACAATCTTAGTTTATGTGGTTATGTCATTGCAAACCTGTAGTCTGCTCATCATCTGAGAACCCAGAAGGAGTAAGTTTACCCTGTGACAGACTCACCATGTGTTTCCCGCCAGTGAAGCCATTCTGGAAATGAATCACTGTCAGTGCTGCCCAGATCATACCGTCCTCACGGGTCACATTTTAAAGCTGGTCTTGGTTCAATGTGTTTCCTGTCGTCAATGTGTGTGTGCCCAGTTATTGCTTCTGGCATGTTGGAAGCACTTAATCCCTTCCCCCCCCCAGTGACCTCCCAGAAAGTGACAAATGAACTTTAATGAAACTTTTAAAAAAGGCCTATTAAAGCACTCTGAACGGTTGCTTGCTGTTTTTCCTGCCGTCTAATGATGTCTTTCTTTCTAAGCCATTCCTACAAGTGTTAAAAAAAAGTTTAACATTATTCTCCATCTAACATCTGCGTCTGTTTTTGAATACTTATTTAATCACCATAATTAAAGCCTTGGGGCCTGTGAGTGGCCCACACTGCTGACCTTAAAATCAGTATCAAGATAGCTGGGCTCCATGCAAGCATGAACAGTTGGGTGTGGTGGGAAGTGAGAGTTTAATTACAGACAAACTTATAGCCCCTCCCTTCAGACAAGGAAAGTGGGTGTAAATTTACACCCCCGCCAGCTGCTACTGAACCCACGGTGTTCTATATATGGTCTATAAACAAATACTGAGATTATAAATTTGCACCTTATGCAAGAAATGACAACATTAGAAAAATATATGTGTACATTTTTCAGTCGGTGTAATCCTTAGTTGCAGTTTAACAGCTATAAAAAAAAGGTTATGTAAATGGAAAATTAGAAGTGGAGATATGAGATTTGTTTTACTATTGTACTCATTTGTACTTCAATGACAATTATAACTGGGTTTCTAAGAACTGAAACTATTTATATCTAAAGTGATTTTCCACTTCAGTTCAGGTTATAAGCCTAGTCAAGTTTCAAGTGTTTGTCTCTATGTTGTCCATGTGTTTATGTGTGTATGCCTAGAGGGTGGTAACACATAGTAGGGGGCATGAGAAAGAGGCATCGAGCTGTTGTTGCATAAAATAAAAAACTAAATACATTTCACATTCCAGCTGTATTTTGCTTGAGGGTAAAATATTTTAATACACTCTGAATTCAAAACCAACACCAGAAGTAGTTAGCTGAGACAATTCAACAGAAAAAACCAAAGAGAAGGATTAGTTTACATATTAGAGTGCAAACATATGAAATGATGTATCTTAAAACCTTCTTACCTTCCCTACGTCTTTATTGAATCACTCTGCTCTGATTTCTCTCCATTAAAAAGCTTTGCTCCAGGCTCGGGTTCAAAAACAAGGTTTTAGATGTCATCAAAGCAAGGTGCCCACTGTTCAGCTCCCATCATGAATCTGAATGAGCAACAGTGTCAGCCTGTGTTGTCCAACAGATCTCCTTTTATAGATGGCGTATATCCACAAATAGCATGCAGACATTGGTCTGCATACTGAGAAGAAAAAAACAATGTGCTAAATTCCAGGAACCACAAGTAACAGAAGGCTTTAAAAGCAGAACATTATTTAACTTTTCTATCAATGACATGATTTTGTATTTTTTTATCAACAAGACCCCCTTGGTATCCATTTAAAAACATATTTTCAGGCATGATCTAAAACGATACATCCTTTTTGAGAATGAATTTCACACATTTGACAGAAACTTTTATCAGCTGAAAGTTTCAAATAATAAATCACAGGAGACAGACTTACAGAATTCAAACTTTCTTTGCTTTCAATTTTAATAAAGATTAGTCTTCCTGTTTAAATACAAAGCATAATTTATAAATCTGTAGAAAGTATCGGCTGTTTTATTTGCATCTAAATAATCCACATCTAGGGTTTTTAACAGTCTGCTGTGACAGGGTAGTTTCCTTTAATAAGCTAATTGGCAGCTCAAGTCTAATCCTATTGCTTATTTTTTAGTCCTTGTATCTAAGTCTATATGTTCCCTTATCAGTGAGAGAAAGCAGACCTCTGTTCTTGTCCTTCTAGTAAACTACATTCATTATTTCTGTCACAGTAGCTCTTGAAGGTTTTTCTTCCTGCTGTCTCCTTTTTCCTGCCTGTCTACCTTACAGAGGAGCTATCATTACTAAAGTATTGTCCAGTAGTGCCACCTCTTTTCATATACGTCATTTGATATCTGCCACGCCAGAACCTGGCAGGAGACTATTATACGAACTGTAAAGTAGAAACCAAACTCAGGGAACGATCGATGGTATGGTGCTAGTAGAAATGTGATATAAAGTATTCTTTATCGTTCAACCAGACCTGCAATCACAGAAAGACAGCAAATTTCAAATAAAACTAAAAACTAGCATTTGAAGCAAAAAACAGACGTTCTATGTAACAACGCAGAACTTTTAAGACAATAATATAATTAAATACAAATTATAACATCTATAAAATTGAAAGTAGCGTTTTAGATAAAACAAACAATAAAAACAAGAAAACCAAGAACACACTCCAACAAAACAGAAACAATATGTCATAAAAAAGAAATTAGTTTTCAAGTTAATGGATCAGAAGACATCAAAAGTACGCTGTGCTTATTTCTGTTTTACTTTCATGCCTTTAAAGATCTGCACAGATCTGGATTAGAAAGCTAATGATGAAGAAAGACTTGATCTTATCCAAATCAAAATCAGCCTATCAATAACTTCAGTAAAGGGAAATTGTATATTCAGATTCTGATAGAAAGCTGAAATTAAATCAAATTAAAAATAACTTCCTCAACAAAGTATTAGTTTAATAATCCAAATATATTAATACCAATACTTAAAACATTTAAAAATTGTCAGTTCATTTTCTCAGAGTTAGTGTAACACTTTGTTTGGGAGAGTTTTTAAATGGTCCGATTTCTTAATATAAAAAAAATAAGATTTTAACCACTTATTTTAGAGCCACTGTATGTTGGTAAAATAATCTAATTTCTAGAGTTAAGCCATGCTGGTTTTGATAAATGCTCCCAAAAGAAAAAAGTTAGAGTTGCAACAACCTGGCCATATGGATAAAACTGCAGACAACCGGTGCTAGGGAGCAATCCAAACACCTTACTGCATGGAAATAGAAGAAAAGATTGCTCAAAACATTCTCTTAAATGTTTATAGCAGTCATATATGTGCAAATATATCTATTCTATCTTTCCATACTCAGATGTGCTTAGTTCAAGTTCCTATTTTAAAGCTATTTTTACACTTTTTTGAACCCATTTGTGCACAATATTGATGGAGATTAGGTGAGAGTTAAAGTCTCAGTATTGTTAAGTTTATCTCACTGCTACACAGGGGTTTTTAAAACCAGCCTCATGAACAGTGGTTAGATACTACTCTAATTTGAAGCTACCTCCAAAGTTAATGAGCAGTGGGGCGTTAGAGCAGCATCGAACTTGGCACCCAAACTTTATAGGTCACAAGAAGACATCTGATTCTTTCCTCAGGTCAGAGAGCTGGCACAGAGTTTTGTCTGTGTTTATGTGCCTACTTTGAGTCTGAAGTAAACAGCCTCTTTGAAGTGTCATGGTAAGATGCCAGAAGGTGATTAGTTTTGGAGCTCCTTTGCACTATTAATAGTAATCATAGGCTAACATCCTGTCTAGTAAAGCCTAAATATTATTTCTCATCTATCAAACACATTCCAAATCTTGGTTTTTGAACAACTATAATTGGATGTTGGTTACTGAGTTTGCAAATGAGTCAGTGCATATGTGGTCTTATGACACTTGAAAAGAGGAGCTAAGCTGTTAGCTAATTGCCACCTACATCTGAAGTGGATGAGCTGGCAGGAGGAGACACAGTAAGTACAAACTGGTGGTGACGATGTGCTGGAAATGTCTCTAATAGTTGATCAGTCTAATATTGGGCCGCTCTTGGAGCTTTGATCTCTTGGCTGTCTGGAATGGAGTCGACCCAAAAATAGACCCAGCCAACCAACTATGGTCTCCATGTTGTTGTTACTGTTTTATTTAGACAGTTTGTCTATAAGTAAGTGTTAAAGATGTATGGTTATACTCCAAAGATTGTTCCTGAAATGTCTATGGCTAATTTTATATCTGGGTACAGTTTTTATCTGCTGGAGCTTTGTAGTATCTGGAAATATGTGTGCTCTTATTTCTTATTTGACTAAAGTTCCATTTCCACCAGCTGTTTATTTTTCAGTCACATAATTTTACATTTTTATTTTATACTTTCTTATTGCTTTACAGAAATATTTAAAAAAATTCTAGACATCTTATAGCTATTTGAATTGAATAGAGGTCTTCCAATAAAATGTACAATTCAAAACTAATGTTTGAAAGTAATGAGCTAAGTAGAATTTAACAAGGAGCATATTTTCTGTGAATAAAAGAAGAATACAAAACTAAAACTACTATGTTTGGTCTTTTCAGCCTAAACAACTATATTATTAAGTTATCTATGATTTTATATGCTTTTTATTATATATTTGAAATGGCATTTGCCTTTTTTGTTCTTGTGTAAAATTAAAACCACTTCTGTTAGCTTTGTCTGTCTGAAAACGTTTCCACAAATAAGGAACAACAGTGTTGGTACATCAACCATGATAATAATTTTGGACATTAAGGTATAATGTCCATCTTTAAGCATTTTCACTGGGGCAGAAGGAACAGTTTGCCTCGCAGTGCTGCTGTGGATCTTTGCTTTGCAAGCTCCTCTAAGCCCTCCTCTAACTCCTCAGGATGGCTCCCACAGAGGTGTGCTAGAACAAGCTTTATTTTACTAAGGGTTTAAAAACTGACATAATATTGACATTTATGTGTTTTCTCGTATGCTAATTACATTTTACATTTTAATAACCCAAATATGACCAACGGTCATTTTAAAATCCTCATGTCTGCTAACTGCTAGCTCACTCAAATAAGATAAAGAATCAATTAAGCAAAGGATTTAATAAAACATAATTTTACCAAATAATATTTTGTTCACCTCTTTCGTTTGCATTAATTGGTTTGAAAACATTCAAACTGCTCTAAATTGGCAAAAAAAAGTTCATTTGATCACACTCCAAATTCTTCAAGATAAACTTTGGCTGTCAAACATACATTCATGCTAAATTGTGGTTTTCAATCGTGTTTTCCTTCTTTGTGCATAGTAGCTTAGTATTAGTTGAGTTTCACTAGCTTTTAGTCAGGAGTATTAAACTGAAATATGTTTGACTTGTAGCTGAATGTTTTTTTGTTGATAAACTCTTATTTTTTAAATGGAAGTTGTGGTGAATTTATTCTGTATATGAGCAGAATTATCTGTTTGACCTTCATTTTAACTCAATTCACATTTTCATTTTCATTTGTTGCTCTAACACACAGCCAGTAGGGTGTGTGTTCATAAACAATATTTGACAATTTGAATAATATCAAAGATGACTTGTTACTGATAAGCAAATATTTGAAGAGTGCTCAGGTCTTACTGCTTTTGGTTCCTAGGGAACATTAAACAACATTTAATCCAGCTACACACGAAAAAATGTAATTATTCCCCCAGGAGGTTGAAGGAAGTTTACGGGGGGGGTTAGTAGTGTTGAACATGGGCTGCACTGTGGTCCCTTTTTTAATTAATAGCTGGAGCTGCCTACCACTTATCATCACTTATCATTGTGGGGGTTGGTTCATATCCAGGGGGGAAGAGTGCCTGGAAGGACAGTATGATGAGTCTACGAATGTGTTCAGTGTCTTGTGTGTCATTTTCAGTATCATTGTGAGGGTATAAGGGTGAGATTGTATGAATGTTACTGGATGCCTGTAAATATATGTCTGTCTCCTTGTCAGGTTGAATGTTTGGCTGCACCCATCTACAGGACCATCCTAGGCCCCAAACATTAGAAGAGCCTGTTACCTCCCCTTTTTATGCTACCTGAGGGTGACTGGTACCTCTTTCCACTGGTATGTTGGTAATGTGTGGAGCAGAGAGTTGACACGTTAAACAATAGAAAATGTATTGTAATTTGGTTATGAGTTTCCCATCTTATCACCTTCTCACTTTCTCAAACTTTTTTATCTTGCATTAAGAAACGGGTTTCATCAAATCCCGCATATATGAAGAATCTGAGCACACGATACTCAGACAATTTGCCTAAACTTATCGTTGTGAAGGCCATTCCTGAAAAAAATGTCTGTATTTCTGAATCCATATCTATGTACATGCACTAATTCTGTGTTCTGTGCATATTTAATGAACAGGCAGATACGTAAGACATTTCTTTTGCTCCAACTTTAATGCCTCAATGTGTTTTCTGAACCTTCCTGGATAGAAGAGAACAAAATACTAAAGCCACAAAGAGCAGTTTCTAATAAAGGCCTTGTAGGATGTGAATGTGTTGTTCAGTTTTCTTGCAATTACCCCAGCTATGCTACACAAACCACTTGTCACAGAGCACTATGTGCCTGGCACACTAATTTCCGAACAGCAATACTGACAGAAAGTCTCCATCATGATAACACTTGTGGGTATGCTTGGCTATTTAAGTTATGCACAATGGGGGCTGCTTTTCATGGTAATAGAAACAAGAGTGAGTGGAAGTGATGCTTATATTGTTTATGCAGTGGAAGGATGATGCAGCTTTGCCAGTGAAATTCAATAATTAAAGGGGGAAGATCCTATTTATCTGGTTCAATATTTCTTTTAGCTACAACACAGACAATCTATGAAACAAGACAGGTGATATATTGCCAAGCTACATAATTACAGATGCCTGCAGCAGCATAAGATACTTCCACCTTATTTTAAACTGATCCATTGTGTTGTCTGTGTTAGTTTATTGATGTCATAAACAATAGCTGATAACATCAAACAAATACTGCATCAACAACAAAGGTGTCATAACTCTTTGGACTTAAGAGGAAAAAATTGGTTCTTTAAAAATTGCAATGGTCCAAAACATAAAAGAACAAACAGCAAATAAAAGGGTTTGATCTCTAAGAAAAAAACATATGTTTAACCACTTGAATCTTATAATTTTACTATTAATTCTAATTTTTGGGACAAGACACTTTATATGTAAAGTTGATTGATCAAACAGCCCTCTTCCTTCAGGATCAAACCTTGTGAAATGATGTACAGTTCGTATTTAACAAATAGGAGTGTGCCAGTTAAGCTCCCCTGTCAGATTAAGGGTCGTTTTTACAGTCAAACCTAAGGCTCATCCCAGACTTTGATTCAGGCGGAGCTGGTTTAACTCCAAATCCCTTGGACAGTCTTATTCTAAAAAAAAAAAAAACATGTAGATTAAGTCTGCTTTGTTTTAAACAAAGCCAATTGCACAAAGGGGGATCAGAGAAGCCCTGTGACTAAATTAAAACTTAAGATATTCCTTTAGGGACACCATTCACCTTAATTTAATATTGTTTGTGAAGGGAAGCACAGAGGATTATGGAGCATGGATTATTTAAAGATATCTAAAAATTACCAATATGCCCTATGAAAGCCAGCCATAAAATCCCTTTTCAAATGGAGTTATCCATTGAACTTCTTAAAAGAAATATATTTTTAGACCACTTTCCTATGTTTAGTGACAATATAGTGGAAGTAATTATTTTTCTTGAGCCAAAACTTCCCTCCCTGAATCTAAGAAGAAGCCTGTACATGGTCCTGTTCAAATTCTGATAACTTAGATTTTCATGGCATCTTGAATCTTTTATCATTAAACTGGTTATCAGCATGTTAGCAGTGACGTAACTGCGAAGAATAGTCAACAGAATCTGCAGTGCCATTTGCAGATAATCAGAAAAGCCTGTACACCAAATTCCCTGATTGTGCTGGGCATGTCAATTTATGAAGTGTGGTTCTATAAATATGGGCCCTTTCCAGGAGTGACTCGTTGTATAGATGGATGCCATATTCTCATCAACTGTCCATCAACTCCTGATATTGAAAAGTACAGGAACTATACCACAGGTTTTCCATCGCTGTTCAGGGTGTATGCACACCAATTTTGGAGGTTTAAAACCTTGCTGTCCATGGAAAGTGTTGGGATCCGGAGCCTGCCGCTCCATCTTCCATCCAGCAGAGTGCGCCGTGGGTCTCCTGGGCTGGAGCCCTCT
>JAUZNJ010095362.1:0-21903 GCA_034780135.1 Jordanella pulchra
TACCCCCTTTCCTGTCAGCCTACTGTCAGAAAAACGAGCCACTAGTGCTGTAAAAAGCTCAAAAAAAAAAAAAAAATATTTGGTCAATAATTTTCTCTCATAGAGCTTTAGGATGTACTGTGTTTAGCATGTTTACATTTTATCAAACAACACACGACTGCAGGTTTAATGTATAATTTGTGTTATTTGTTGTTTCAAAAGTGAAACAAAAAGACTTTTAGCTGTAAAAATTGCCCGCTGCGTCTGATTTTACTGCAGTAAAGGACTGAGACGTCTTGGTTCTCTGCAAATTGTTCCAGTGAGTCATTTCCCTGGACTGAGAGACTCCAAATGATACCCTGTATCAGCTGGTATCCCAGCAAAGAAGGGTTCTTGCTCGGCACAAAACTAAAGATTAATTTCCCCACACAGTTTAGAACTTTAAAATCACTGTAACAGATGAAAAAACATAGAGGAGACCAATTTTCTTCAGTTTGTTCAAAGTTAAGGCCGTGGTCTTTCTTTGCTTTTCATTAACTACGTTATTTTCAACATTTCTGAAACTAAGCCATTCATTTCCTATTCTAAGATTCCTCATAGAAAAAAAGTCCAAATATCACTGTTGTTAAATCTAAATAACGCACACAATAAATGATTTTCTTTCTATAAGCTTTAGGATCAAATTTAAGTTTAATTTGTTTGATCTGTTGATTCTGACAAAGTGTTTGGGGTTTTTTTGTGTGTCCAACTGTTCAGCTTCTGTCATTCAGGAGACCAATTATCATTTAAATGCTCTTATGGGAATTAAGCTTGATGCTGAGACAGATTAGAGTAATGCAACCAAATGTTTTTGTTGTTGGTTTTAACACTTTTTGTTTCAATATCTTTTCAGGGGTGTGTTTAAGTTTGTTTGATTTAAAAAGAAAATATGAAGTGTTTTGAATATAAAGCATAAAACTTGATTTAGAGTAATTTCCCTTGAGACAATACAACTGTGTTTGTAGATCTTTTTGGGATGGCTGCACATGAAAGTAATTATCGCTCTGATATCTTCTCAGAGGGAGGGTGTCCTTTCTGTGGAGCTTGAGAGGAAACTGTTTGTTTGCAGGAGATTGGGCTGTAATAACTCCACACTTCCTCCCATCCTGTTGTGATTTTTTTTTTTTTTTGCAGGAAGGAAACTGCTAGGTCACTCCAGGTTGCTGCTCGTCAATTGGACTGAAAAGGATGTGCAGAACTGGCTGTGTGAAGAAGGTCTGGATGAACTTGTTCAGATCTTCAAAGCCAACAATATTGACGGATCTGAGATGAATCACATGAGCAAAGAGACAGTGGCTGAGATGGGAATAGGTGAGGATGGAATATGTTTGCCTATGAAATCACACCGTTACACTCGTCAACCTTCATGCCACGAACAATGCCCATCAGTATCAACCTTGCTCTTAAATATGAATTATTCCATCAGCAGTGAGATTTTCCAAAAATCTCACTTGGTTTTCCATTTAATGATGCTTGAGCTGTTTAGATCAGTTTGACTGAAGCAGATCAACATTTAAAATTGTCAGGATAACATTAATTAATAAACAATTATTTACTGACATGAATTGAGGCACACATGTCCCATGTAAAGTAAAAAAAAAAGAAATTAGGTTTATGAATAAATAGGCTTAATGCCACCCAGGCTTTCTTACACGTGCCTGTGAACCTGCTGTTACACTTTTTCCCCCCTGAAGTATCAAAAATATCAAACCCTGGCACCATAGCTTGGGAACTTTCCTTTTCCTTTCTGGGGTAAAAGGTCAACACTCTATTCAGGCTGTGAATGCAGCTCAATAAACTAGAAAGTGGTCCCACTAGGCTGTTACCAGAGTCACTTCAAGCATTCAACACCTGAGGTGAGAAAATATTCATCAGCGTATACAAAGAGTCTGCATAGTGTGGCGTGAGATTATGTTCAGTCATCGTCTTATTGCTGAGACTTTTGCACAGAACTTGGATTTGGAACAGCTCGGAAACATAGTATTGCATCAACAATGTGGTGTTGCTGTAGTAACTAGTGGCTGGTTATTACTGCTCTGCATGTTTTCTAGAGCGTTGGATCGAATGTGAGCCAATGTCCTACTGTAATACCTCTCCAGGTCAAAAAACAAACAAACAAAAAAAACTCCCACTATCCTCTGTTTTATGAATTAAGGTCAAAGGGTCAAGAGTAGAAGCAAATTTTTTCAATCGGTCCATCGACTTTTAAGGTCATTACAATTTGTCTTGAGGAGATTTCATCTGTTGCTCCAACCCTTGCCTGGCCTCTGGTTGTCAGATTTGTAAATTAAACCAGAAATGATACCCCCTACTTTTGATGTTCTTTTCTAAGGTAATCTATAAAACGTGGTGAAATACAGCTTTGCATTTCTGCTTTATGCATCTAAATCTCTAAAGGTTATCTGTCTGTTAAATAATTCAGCGATAACCATTTCATCAGTTTAATGTTATTGGAATGTTGTTAAAAATGGTGGGAAAGGAGAGCATACCCCCATTACACTTTAAAAAAATATTGTTTAAATTCTTGTATCACACACAGGTGTTGAAACACATCATTCTGTCTCCAGCCTACATACAAAAACACTGATTGTAATTACAATGCTATGTCCAATCCTTTAATTGCACAGCACTAAACATCAAAGCCAGACTCACATGCTGCTCAGTTATGCAAAGCATGTCCCATATCATCTCCATGTGTTTAGTATGGAGAACAGCTCTCATCATTACTGCAGAAGAAATGGACAGATTGCCACATTTTCTGTCATGCTGTGCAACCTACATCCCCACAGTATAAAACATAATTTTTGATGCATGCAAATAGGGGATGGATTTGCATAGGCATACACTCACTCACCATCTCTTACTCTAACACACACACACGCATAGCCTCACACACGGCAAGTGAGATTTCAGTAAACTTTATGAAATATTCATACTACCCCTCCCAATTCCATCAAATTATCAATCTAAATGTAAAGTGGACTCTATAGTACTCATGATGAAAGATCCTGGAGTGTATAGAAATCCTAAACGAAGTATTACTTTGGTGAAGTGCTGCTTTTCTAACAAAGTTTATTAGATGAATGCGAGAACTTGAGGGGTTTTGAAGAGTTCAGCCTGATTTAATGCTGTCATGTTCCCAGGATAAAACCAGACTGGCTGTAATATTGTCTTTTTTTTTAATTTTTTTTAGCATCTGAATTGCAATGCTGGATGAGCTCCTTATAGGTTAACTGGCTCTTAGAAACACAGATACATGGTCTTTTTTTGTTGTTTTTTTTGTAGTTTGTTTTCTTATTTGTATTAATGTCCTGCACCATGAAACTAAAGACACTATTCAGTGCAAGAAGAGAAAAAAATTTGTCCCCGTCTTATAGAAGTTAATTGGAATGACGTGTTCAGATTGGAGGCTGAGTGACATCTCCTTGAACAGTGAGAGAATATCCGAGTGTCGCCTTGGTTCATAATTGCATTCAGGAGAATGTGTTGGATAGCAGATGAGATTGAATAGTCTCTTTCTCAACAATAATTTTCAGTTTCTTTCAGGGCTAAAGGTCAAACTTTTACAAAAACACCTTGATATTGCTAATTCTTCTTTTCAGACAGTGTTTCTGCAAGTTCTTGTTTTTTAAAAGTTAAATTAAAATCTAAGACCTTGAAGACAACCGTTTACAGCTTATAGCGGGGGTGTACTGTGCTCTGTGCTACTGTGGCTCGGTTGGTAGAGGAGGTGGACCATGTGTAGAAGCAATAGTCCTCAATGTTGTTGTCCTGGGTGGGATTCTCAAACTACTGGTTAAATAGCAGGTCACTATTACACTTAAACCTGACTCCATTTTTAATTTGATTCCCCTTGAAAGGACTTTGCTGCATTTTATTATTTTTCTTTTTTGTAATACTTTGAGGAACTAATCAATGTATCAGAGTCTCCTTTTAGATCACCTTTAATTTACTTTTTAAGTGTTTATCCCATAAAATCTAAGAAAGAAACAAAACAAGCCGTTTTAAAAAAGTGAAAAACTGTACAGCTGTGAATACTTTTGCATTGGATTAACATTGACAGCATCAACAGACACCTTTTTCTTTATCTTTGTGGGAGATTCAGCTTAACTTTTTTGCAATGATCATTAGTTTGGGCTTCGGGAAATTATTCAGCATTTAGACTGGATTCATTTTAGAAACATGAAAATCTTTTTACTTAGGTAATGTCTTTGACTAACTGTCAAAATAATGAAATATACAGTTTTTTAAGCCATCTGAGAAATATCCTTTAAAGAAAACTCTGTAAGGTTACATACGTTTCCTCAGTATTTGTTCTACTGCTATTGTGTTTGTTTGTTTTGTTGTTGATTTGGGTGGTCTTTTTCAAAGCTTTTCCCACAGAGTAGGACTGGGATCAGGGGCTTTGCGATGGTCACTCCAAAGCATAAGTAATTTAGCGGTTTTCCATTTTGAAATGTGTGCTTTAGCTTTAATTTCCTGGTGGAGGTGTTGAGCTTTTGCTGCAATATTTGCACATTTTTTTTCCTAGTTTTTATTTTTTCTTATGATACCATCTCTTTTGTAACGGTTACCAGTTTCCTCGTGCAGCAAAGCACCCACTAATCCCCCCCCCACTTCAGCGTACATGGTACGCTAATCATTATGGACAATTATTCTCATTTTTATTTCCATCTGACCAAAGGACTCCAGTTCTTTCTCTGTAATAAGTCACATTTCTTTTAAGAAATCTCAGCAAACTTGTTGCAACTTGTTCTTGTTTTCAGAACATATCTTATTAGGTCATTTAATCTTGAGTCTGTTGTTTTTTATTTGAGTTTCTGTAAGTGTTAGGTGGTTTTTGATATTACAACAGGTCTCTCTTGTAAATGGGATATTGGATCTCAACAAGAAAGCCTGTATAAATAAAGGTTAAATAAATATCTTTGCCTCGACATATTTTTACAAACCATAATTTCATTGTTTTAGGGAGTAATGGCTTCTTCCTTGCTGAGTGAGCTTTTAGCCCACATCTATGCTCGATTTATTAAGCTGTGGAGTATGAAGCCATCTTTCCAGGACCCTGGGGTTGATTCGAGAAGTTTACACCAAAACGTGAAGCACAATTTAAAAAGTGACCATAAAATAACCCATCGCTCTCTTACATCATTCTTGTAGCAATGATAGCTGCTGGTTACAATCTCAAAATGTTTTACCTATGATTGTCTTTATTCAACTTATGGTTTATGTATAGGAAATACAAAGACGTTCCCAGCAGATACTTGCCTGCAGGAGAAGCCATCAAGAGTTTTATTGACATTTATCTGGAGCTATAACAAAACACACAAACAAAAAACTAATCACCTGTATTGTAGCTCATGAAACCAAATGTCAACCTTTCTGGATAAAGAGTGCCTGCTTTGAACTGTCTACAGCTATTCTGTAAGATATATAAGTTGATAAGTAAATTTCCATTCAGCTACCTAAATCTTCACTATCCCTTATTGCCAATCCTTTTATACGAAATTGCAACACTTTCATGGTTGCATTAGTGTCATAGAGCAGAAAATGGGTTCAAATATGTTGAATCATTTAGCGCCTTCTATTGTAATAAAGTTGTCAAGACTTGAAAAGTCATGCTAGAAAATGTCACCGCAGCTGTTCATGCTGCCTGAATGAGACATGCTTCTCTGTGGCTCAGCCATTACACACAGACACACAACAAATCATATTCAGCCATAAAGGTCGTCCCTCCCTTTTAGCTGTTTGGGGAATTTGCTGCAGATAAATTCAGAGGAGAGGCGGGGGGTGCAGCTCAGCTGTGTGCAGAGAGATTTTTCCTCTTTTGGATGTGCTGGACTTTTATTCTCTGCCACAGTAACAAGAACCTTAGCTGTGGAGCAAAGAGTTTGGCTCTTTGTGACTCAGCACCAATTTGTTCCTACTTCTTTTCTCTGTATTTACTCACTTTAGCTCAACAGAAAGTAACAAGTGGGAGAAAACAAAGCTGACCCCTAGAAATGACATAGCAAAAGATTTTCCTGTGAAGATTACGTGGCTGCTAGTTTTTATTTATTTATTTTTCCTCAGAGTCCGTAGGTCTTCGTGGACGTCTGCTAAGAAAAATTGAGGCCCTCAAGTTGGAGCAGAGTGGTTCAGAAGCACCAGATGAGTTTCTGTGTCCAATCACCAGGGAGCTGATGAAGGATCCAGTAATTGCTGCAGGTTTGTTCATAAAAAAAGAAAAAAAATCTTTCTCCCCTTTACCCCATGGCTTCAGTTTTGAAAAGTAAAACGGGTGTTTTTTGCAACTGCTCCACAGATGGATACTCCTACGAGAGAGAAGCCATCGAGAGCTGGATCCGAGGCAAGAACAAAACCAGCCCAATGACCAACCTGCCGCTGAAGACCACCCTGCTCACCCCAAACAGGTCCCTGAAGATGGCAATAACCCGGTGGAAGTCCAGCCAGTAAATGGTTTAGATTTTTCCAAAATGCCCCGTTTCTTTTAATGATTACTCTAATTAAAAGAAAGCTGATCTAAACTCTTATTATGAATCTATGCTCTGATTGTTGAGTCTCACTTTAAAAACTAATATTTATACAATTATCACATAAAAAAAGTTGGCCAACCATCTGTTTAACATTGTGCTGTAGATTTTTTAGTGTTTCACTGAAACAAAGTTTGGAACAATATGATTCTGTGTTTTTGTTGATGGATAATTTGTTACATTCAACACAATGAAGATGAACTTTTACAGATGTGTTTGTTTTAGTAAAGCAGCATCTCATTAAATAAAACAGAAAATGGTGCATCTGTGATTCAGATGAAAGTGTTTTATGGTTAATTTTAATGATACAGGGTTATAAAAAAAACCAAACACAAACTCTCAGAAAAGCAGATTGCCAAACACCATTGATGGAAATGTATTGCAGTGAACAGGTTTCTGTAAAGCTCCCATTACCTGGTCGGGGGCTTGCTTAAGCTTTGAGCTCATCAGCCTGTGGAGATGCTGAGGTTTTATTGAAAAGAGGCCTGTTGTAGTTTTTGCTGTGTTTTCTCTTGAAACCGTTTCTATCTGCACTACTACAACTGTATATCCCCTTTGTGGGCTTTGCTTCTCTTCTATTTTGCCTTTTTCCTTCCTTCTAACTTTTCATTAATTTACTGTCATCCAAACTTATTTAACATTTTCTATGGATGCCTATTAGAAATCCACCATATCATCAATCTTTTCACTCATTATGTGAGTCACAACATGATATTTGTGCATAAAATGTTTCAATTATTGAAATTTTCATATTAACGGAATTTTGTGGGGTTTTTTACTCAATCCCTTATAACCCTTGTTAACTGAAATAAATGTATCACTTTCTATATAATGAATCTGTAAATGGAGTTGCACTTTTGTACTGAATTATTGAAATCCATTTATTCCTAAAATGCATCTGTATATAGTTTCATTTTTTGTTCTTAAACATGTAAAACTCCTGAGTAATTAAGATATTTCAAACATGTTTAGATATTGATACATCAGATATTATAAGATCACATGAAGTGCATGGATTTTCCATTTGCTCTCCACCGTTAATGTTTTGTTTGTGTTAATTTTTCATTTTATGTTCAAATTAAGACTTACTGTAAAATTTGTTATTGCGTTTTTTAAAAATAATGTAAATGAAGAATAAAGACACAATATCAGCTTAAAAAAATCAACGTCAAATCTTAAAGCTACAGTATCTCTGTTGTTTACTTATGGTAGCACATTTTAAGGCCAAGTGAACTGAAAAGAAGATATCTTAACAGCCACGTGTGGTTTTCTTGTAACAAATGTCAGGTTTAATGTAGCAGCAGATCATTTCTCATTAAATTATCTAGTGACTCATCCAAATGTGGACTGTATATGAGAAATTAATGAAATATGTCCATTTATTGTGTTAAAAACCTGATCCAGTTTGACATGTTATTTTTTATTATTATTATTAGACAGTTATTTTACATGTTGCAATGTCCTTATTCTAATATTCATTTACATGGTCCCACCTGGAAAATACTCAAACGAGAACCAAAAAAGTGAAAAGCAAAGCTTAAACTCAACATGCAGTTTTTGTCA
Organism: Jordanella pulchra; assembly: GCA_034780135.1. NCBI lineage: Eukaryota > Metazoa > Chordata > Actinopteri > Cyprinodontiformes > Cyprinodontidae > Jordanella > Jordanella pulchra. The sequence goes on from JAUZNJ010095362.1 coordinate 8,112, forward strand.
GAGACTGTGCCTTTCGGTTCAAAGTTCTTTTATGAATCCGCTTCATCACTTTCACCTGCCATGGTTGGTCTGTTTTAAACAGACCGGAGCTTGTTTTGCCCATTGGTCCAGCCTATAAATGGAGGGGTATCCGTCTACTTCGCGTTTTGTGTGAATAAGAAACTGCCTGACTAAAAACAAGCAGAAGACAAGTCTGTTAGGACTCAACAAACCACTATAGCAGTAAACCAGGTACTGAAATCATGTTTCATTAGTAATCTTTAGCTCAAAGCTGCGGCCAACATGCTGAATGTCTTCTGCAAACTTGTATGACGTATTCTCCAAAGCGGGTACATAGAAAAACAACCTCCAGAAACCTGCATGAATAAGCTGCTTTTTACCCTCAAATATTTTTGCAGCTGTGAACCCCCCCCCAAATATGCAGAACAAAGATGCAGCATAAAGGTTTCCTCCATTCCTGGTTCTGCGCTCTAGCCTGTCCTTGTCATTTCTGTCCAATGGGAGAGCAACGATCATCACACAAGTCGCTTTGATACCTGCTACAATGCGAATGAAAGCTGTAACAAATGAAAATAAAAACAATAAATCAGCTTTTGATCTAAACAAGTAAACTTAAGGACTGTCCTGGTAAATACACACTAAAATAATGTATGTTTGGAGCCTTTAAAATGTGTCAGTTATAATCCGTTTAAGAAAAAAAAAAAAACCTAACAGACAGGTGTTTTTTTTTCCTTAGCTGGTTTTTATTTTGCTCTCCACAGTGGCAGTAATGTTCAGTACAGTATGTGATCACAGCTAATAAAGCTCACAATACTGATAACATGACAACAACTGCATGAAACGTACAGCATAAAATAAAGCTGATGGTGCTGAGCGCCCAAACCAATTCTGTTTATATAGATATTCCTGTTTTACTCTGTGATATAAACTGCAATTGTAGCATGCGCTGAACTCTCATTACTGAGAACCATAAAATGTAGCTGTGCAAAAATAACTATATAAAATATATTGCTTGTACAATTAACCAAGCCATTGGCACTGTAAATAAATTAACTAGACAGCAACAACGAGCAGATACAGAAAGGATTCAGTGTTAATGGTGGCTTAAGCAATGTACAAATATTTAACACCATTTCAACAACATTGTGCCAAAAACTCAAAATACACAAGTCTGAACTTGTCAATACACTCAACATAGACCTTCACGGAAAAGAATAAACAGTAAATATTTATATAATGTACACATGAGGATCTATAACATCCTTCGTAAGTCACAGGAATGCCCATCCCTTAGTTGATCTTTTAGACATTTCTAGAAGAACTCAGACTGAATCACTTTCAACACAAAATGTACTCTGATTGTTCTTATCTTTAGACTTAACCAGACAGGTTTAGAACATTTTTGGGGAAAAAATCCCCAAAAAAGTAAAAGCTAAATGGACTTTTCCCTAATTTAAGCATAGTTTTGGATTGTTTAACAGAGGTTACAAGGTGGAGTGAAACTAAAGCCCCTCCGAGCTCTACAGAAATGTTTAACGTTAGAAGTTGTTTAAAAAAATATAAAAGTCTTTTACAAATAATTTAAAATCAATTATACAGACTTATCTACTTATCTCCACATAATAATCAAATATATCTATCTGGGATTTGAAATTCTGCAGATAAAGAATTGCAAAAGAATTTAAAGTCACATCGCTGGAGTGGAAGTTTCATTTCTAGAAACTAGATCAACATATTCCTTATGTGTTTTCTTTTCCATATCCACTTTAATAACCTGTGATGGTCCCTTTTTTTGAAGGACAAACCACTAACCTAAACAAATATTCCACACAGTTTTTGTAAAAATGAATACTCGAAGAGAGACGGCAACTTAACTGAAATGTTTTGGGGTATTTTAGGGTTATTCTTTTATCAGCCCTATTTCCATTGCAGGATCTAAGGCTAAGGAGGCCTGAAAGGGTCAAACCTTGCAGGATGAACCAATGCAATGTCTGATATAACATGACCAATTTAAAATGTTAAAACTGACTTTTTAAGCAAACAGGACAGATCTGATAGGATGTCTAAAAAAATTCTACTTCTATAGTTAGTTTTGAAAATAGTTTAATTTTTATTTGTTTTAATGTACAGAGTGTGAGAAAAGTGAATCAGCCAGGAACTCCTCGAAAACCGTCACTCAGCACCATAGATGTGATGGACGTAGTTCCAACCTTTATTTAAAACGGTTCAGTAATAACATTGTTGTGACTGCATGTGTTGTTGAAGCACTTGTTTGGCCTAACTATGTGTAAAGTGTTCAGTCGTCGCTGCTTTGATCGGGATTGTACGACGTGTCCGCAGACCTCCTTCAGTGCAACCTCACCAGCTTGGCTGAACAACGGAGGACGTGTGGTTGTGTAACAGAAGCTGCAGACTGAGAGGGATAAAACTGATCTGCCTGTTTGTGTTCACAAGCAGCCAGATAAACTGTACTTCTTAAAAGCTTCTGTGAAACTGGGCTCTGAAGCCGATTTAGAAAAAAAAAATCTGTTCCTCTCATGATGGATTTTTACTTGTGTGCGTCTTGAACAGTAAAGAGAGAAACTTCTTTTTTAAACATTTGACTCTATAAAAGATCGCTTTGGTTTCATTGAAGCTACGTGGATGGCAGGATTATCTCGACCCAGTCCGGCCTGCTTGGGCTTACTGTCTATGAAAGTATGCGGCATGGCCAGCGCTGGCTTGGACTCCTTGTAGCAGCTGGCCGCTTGGCAGAACTTCTCCGCAAATTCCTTGGCATGCATGCCGTTGTGCAGGCCACTCATCGCCGCACCACTCTTTGGCAGCGGAGCCTTGTGCTGCTCATGATAAGTGCTCCCCGGTTTGCCATAAGACAGCTCGCCGTCGCCTGGCGGCAGACCTACAGCTGATACGCCGTGACACACTAAGCCGTCAGTAGAGTGGTTAAACCAGCTGCGACCGACAGACTGAAGGCTAGGATGGCACTGTTGCTGCTGAAATCGGGCCGTTTTGTCAGTTATGCCCATAAAAGGTCTGGGTTTGTACTCCGACGCGGTGGCGCCCTGCTGGCTGTGCTTCTTGTCTGAGATTTTGCTGCGGACATCCGGTCCCAGTTTGCCGCTGTCCGACAAACTGCTGCTGGATGCCAGGCTGCTGGTGGAGCTGGACACACGCATGCTTCCCTGAGGCGCCGCTGCAGCAGGGTCGAGGCTCCCCTGGTTTCCCAGACCAGAGCATGCCAGCCCCTCCAGAGAAGAAGCAGAGTGGGCAGACAGTCTTTCTGGCCCCAGAGCTTTGGAGGAGCTGCAGGATAAGTAAGTAGCCTGGGAAGAAAAGAGGGTCTCACTGTCACAACTCTGACCCATGGAGGAGGAAGCCGCCCCCAACAACATGCGGTTCTCGTACACTGGCTCATCGGCTGGAGCGGGCAGGGGGCTTATGTCGATGCCTGGGCCTGGCTTCAGCTTGCTGGACATGTGTCTGCTTGGCAAAGGGCTGGAGGGCGCGTACTGAGATTTGGCCCCAGCAGAGCGGCCCCCAGCAGCCTGCATGGAACTCATGTGCTGATTGGTCTTTACTATCTGAGCCTGTTTGGTGGACTGCAGGACCAAAGCCTGCTGGGTCAGTGCCTCTCGCTGCTCTCGGGGGTATCGGTGTAGAGGAGGTCTGCTGGAGCCCGGAGGTGAGGTGGGAGTTACAAAGTTGTTAACAGCTGTGGATTCTCTGTTGAAGGAAAAACTGTTCTGGGACCAGCAGGCTTCACCTGTCCTGTCACGCTTCGAGGCCAAGGGCTCTTCCTCGTCATCGTCGTCCTCCTGCTCTTCCTCCTCCTCCTCTAGAATGTCTCTTTGGGCTTCCAAGCTCCTAGCCAGTCTGTGCTCTGAGGGGTTGATCTGGCTTTCATCCTTCTCCGGGTCAGAATCCTGACCTCCGGACGCCTGGCTGCAGGCAGCAGCAGCTCCAGCTACACTTGCTTTAGTTTGAACTCTCTGCATCTGTTTACACTCCTCCTCAACTCGAGCCAAGAGGCGACGGATCTCTCGGTTATTGGGACACAGCTTGGCTGCTTCATGCAGGTCAGCCAGGGCTGCAGTGAACTGTCTGTGAACAGAGGGGGCGGGGTTAGTGGATATAGAACAGGAACGATCAGTTCCAGCTCGTCAAAGTGTGGAATAGTTTACCTGCTGCTTCTTTTAGCCCTGGCTCGGGCATAGTAGGCCTCGTAGGATTTGGGTTTCAGCTCCAAAGCTTTTGTTGCAAATTCCTCAGCCATCCCAAAATCCTACCAAAACAAAAAGATTATACTATAAAAAAATGTATAATAAGAAACAATTACACCCTCAGCTTCACTTATTTTAAGACTTTAAATGAAAAAATCGATAACTTTCTCTGGAGATATATCACTGTTCTTATTAAAGCATTTTTACCTTTCGTGTACGATTACCCGATTAAACTCAGTGAGGTGTTTGGCTATACTCTAAAAACTCTATAATAAGCTGCAGTATACACATTATTTTGCTGATTCATTGGGTTTTCCATACTGATCCAGGTCTTCTACATCCTTTACAATACTAATAACAACTGAAAGGAGATCGAATAAGCTGCTGTATCTTTTAATTCCTCTGACATTTAAACCTGCTCTGCACACTCTGTCCAGGAATCTCTGGATGCAAAACATTAAAGAGAAAAGATGGAAATCAACCATTTAAGTTAAAGTTTAAAGCACCAAGTTTTATGAAGACAACTTCTTTAGGTTTGGTGAACAAATTAAAGCAGAAGTGCCTGGAGATGCATTAAAGAACATGTTGGTGGCTAGAACTTCCGTTTTCAGCTTGATCAACTTTGGTTAATGGCAGCTCAGAACCAAGCCAAACCTCCATTCATATTGTGAGAAAGAGAGCAAGAGCATGCCGTTCGTTGGGAAGCCTAAACAGAGATGAAAAAGTTGATTTGTTTTATCCTTTTGAGCTTTTAACATTTGTCATGTGAAAATACTTGAAATGTTGGAACTCTGAGCTAACTGCACTTAAACAATAAGAACTATAATACGATGCTTAGAACAGTTCAAAAATGTCAAAACTTCTTTTTTTTGTATTAAAGCAATTACTCTCATCATAACCCATTAATATATAGTAACCACACACAGCAGGACGGCTAAAATCTGCATCCAAAGCTTCATCTTTTGTAAAAATGTAAAAGATTCCGATTGGTGCGAGCCTTAGAAATCCCCTAAAACTGTTTATTAATCGAAATTTAAACAACTACCTTTAAAACTGAAAGAAAGCATGCTAATTTTAGCTTTGAATTTGAGCAAAGTGAAAAAAAGAAAAAAAAAAAAAAAAGAAAAAAGTTAAAAGTGATGTTAGATGTTGAAGCACACTGATTCAAAGGACTGCAGCTCCTTTAAACTGTGACACAGTACTGATTTGGAAAATGTATTACAGTTATGGTTCTCGACTGAAACGTGAGACAGATTTGAACGAAGTGGAAAAATCAAGCAACTCATCTCCAGTAAAAACACCTGTTAAAGTATACAAAGGAACCCCACAGGAGACAGCTTTATGTGAGCTGTTTGGCTCAGAGGATCTGATTACATAAGCAGCTGTAGGAATACAAATGCCCTTCCTGTTGGTCTATATAAACAAAGTCTTTCTGCAGAAGTGATTATTAGAAATACAACAACCATTGAAAGGTCACTGAATTAATCTTAAAATCTCTGCCTGACTACAAATAATCACCCAAGTTTATTGTTTTTGGGTTTTTTTTGCCCCTATAACTTCTGTCAGAAAATGTTAAGCCTTTTAATCCCTTCTCTGTTCCCATCTTAGCTTGTGCATGTTCTTTCTACGCTTTTGTTAAAACAGAATTCCATTAACCAAAACAGTATTAATATAATTGCATTAGCTGAAATTTGGCAAGTGCAATGCCTTTTAATTCAACGAAGGATCTTGAGAGAGCAGAACGAGACTTACGTTGGTTTTCCTGCGACATCGGGAGAGATTGAGATACAGAGAGACCCTTAGGTCTTTAAAAGCCTTCAGGTCATCGCCAAAGCCTTCCCGAGGAAACTTCCTGAGGGCGTACTGGTACCTCTGGGCCGCTTCTTTCATCTTCCCTTTCTGGAGGACACAATGAGGTCAGACGTGCAGCAAAAATAAAAGAAGAAAAGAAGGAACCAGAAAGAAAAGATAGAAAACAAAGACCAGAGTGAAGAGCTTTAACAGACATTTCTTCAAGTGTTTCTGAACTTCTTCACTCTAATCACTCATGCATTCAATACATGACAAACAATGTTACATCTGATGAGCAGCTTTTGATACAAACCTCACTCTGTTAAATGTCATTCATCGATCATGGCTGCTTCAGTGTTCAGATTCTATTTTCAGCTAATTCGAGAGATAATCAAGATTAAATTGATGTTTTGTTTTTTTTTTTCCTCCACAGACAATCTTAACATTATCTGCCAGGCCTATTGATCTCTCTTTTTTCAGCAATGATGTGAATATTTTCATTGTAACTACACTTTATAGGCAGTTTTACCTTGTATAGCAGGTTTCCCTCCTCCATCAACTTCTGCAGAAGAATGATGAGGATATCAGGCTTGGAAGTAGCCATGGCCCAGGCAGCGTTCCCTGTGGAAACACAAAGCATCTTGTGAAGCTTTTATTGTGGCGAACCAAGCATCAGAGTATTCTCTTGAAATTGCTACAAGGTAGAGTTACCTAAAGATTGTACCTGATCGATCGTAAGGAGACGTTCTGTAGCCTTAGTTTATTGAAGGCAGTTAGGAAAGAGTTGGGAGAGGGAGAAGTAAGACAAGCGACAGTCGTCATTTGCAGCAACGGGAAAATGTGTCCGTAACTGCAGCGTGACAATGTGCAATTATGTGTCACTCAGCCTGAAATGGGTTTTATGTTTGCAGCTGCAAATGCAGGAAGAGCAAACCTAAATGTTTGGCCCATTATCAGTTTTGTTCTGAGACGGCAGATAAGAGACATGACTCCAGATAGCTTTATGAAAGTCATTCAGATGATAAGTCATTCTTAAAGTTAGCGAAGCGGCACATGACGAAGACAGGGACCCAACACACACATACTGATCATGTAGTGAGACAGGCAGGAATGAGAGCATCTTTTTTTTTTGGCCCCACCACATTCCACCAAATTTGTCTGGGATTACTTAGAATCATGAGATACTGAGTAACACAAACAGACTTGAGACAAAGAGGGTTTTTCTCTATTCACCAAAAGATGTGGGACAACTCAGCAAGCCAAAGAAAACTACATGTAAAGTTCATGCAAGTAAGAAAATATACATTTATATATAGAACAGCTCCTACCGAGCTTTGCCCCTTTCTTTAACAGAGTCACCACCACTGAAGTGTTCCTGCAGCCAATGGCCCGGTCCAGAGGTCTCATCCCACTGTGGTCCACGTGCTCAATCACTGCTCCTCTTTCCACCAAGTACTGGACCTACAGGAGGACACACACCAAATTATATTGATATATATGTTTGTGTGTGTGTATTGGAGCTTGGATTTTAATGCGTTAATTGGAAATTATCAATTTTACAGAGTTAAATATGTTCAAAATGAAAACATTTAATTGCATTTTTTTTAAATAAACACTAAACCTGTCGTGGCCCTCCATGCTCCAAAACCAAAACTGTCAGAAGGCCGTGGGTGGCAACAGCAGACATTGGTCAAAATATTTTTTTTTTACTACCTCCCGTCGTCACACCACACATTTGATCAAACAAACTATCTCCACTCCCCCTGACCATGTGTTCCATGTCTTCTAAATTAATGGGAGGGTCTAACATTTACCAAAGAAATCTAAAAAAATCTACATATAAAATTATAAATCTTGATGTAAAACTAACTTAAATATGTTTCATCTACAAAACAAAAAAAAAAAAGTTCTGGAATCCAATGCTTTATTCATGGAGACTCTGTTAAAGTTCTGTTAACAGTATGAAAAATAGAAGTCATGTTTACAGCAAATGCTAAACTCCTAAAGGCAGTATTGTTTTTGTTATTTTTATATACTATTTTACCATATTCAACGGAAGGAATTGGGCTATATTTAATGATCATAGGTTGTTTATTTTGTCTATTTATGGTTTGTGATTAAAAGACATTAAATTGTGATCAATTCATCACAGACCTTGAAATGAAGTCGTTTAAAAAATGTTATTGAGTCCCAACACTATTTATATTTCTATACTCCAATGGAAGCTCAACCATGTTTAGAAATCTTCACTTACGATCTCAGCATCTCCGTAGAAGGCAGCGAGGTCCAGCGGCGTCCGCCCGTTTTTGTCTGTGTGGTCGATGACGGCACCTTTCTCCACCAAAAACTGCACCACATTCTTATGTCCTTTCAAACACGCCCAACTCAGAGGCATCAGTCCCTCTTTGTCCATCGACGTTAAAGAAGCACCTTTAAGGCAAACATTCCCAAACAGGATATTTACTCAACTCAGTTAACAGACAATCACCTTAAGGGTGAAAAGTCATTGAAGTTCACCTTTAGACAGCAGAAACTCCACTGTACTCAGGTGACCCTCGCAGGCAGCCACCATGAGCAGCGTTCTGCCCTGCTTGTCACTGATGTTAATGTCAGCACCATGTTGCAGCAGTAGCTCCGCAATCTAAAAACAAATCACAACAAAGTTAGAGTTATAGCAGCTATCAGAAAGGGTTTGAATTTAGCATATGGACGGTGCTGTGCTTCCAAAATCTATTAGACCAGAACACAGCTGCTGTGATGCACCAGAGCGGAGGCAGTAACTGAGACTGGTTACTGCAGATGGAAACAGAGAGTTTGTCAGGAATAAACAAGCTGCTCAGTAGATCTTACCTGCCAGTGTCCCTGCCTGACGGCACAGAACAAGGGAGACACCCCCCGTCGATTCACCTGCTGCACCACCGCCCCCAGCTCCAGCAGGAAGCTGCTCACCTCCATCTTCCCCCGGCCTGCAGCAGCTGTCAGCGCTGAATTACAAAGGGAAGAAGAAAAACAGATTTGTCAGAACTTAGAAAAACAAGGATGAGAAAACAATGTCAAAATGATTTGATTCAGAACCACAAGGAAGTATTAATATCATCTAACAATGTCCAAAACCTTTGTGTTTCTGTCGCAAACTCAATTGGATTTTATTATAATTTTGTGTTAGACAAAATGAAGCAGAACATGACTGTGCAATTTTATTTAAGAAGTGAAAAGAAGTGTAGTATGAAGTGGTATAGAGCCCCCTTACTTTGGTCCCTTAAACAAAACCTATGCAACGATTACCATTAACTAGATTCTAATGTACATTGATGTAATTCATCCAAATTCTCTATGAACTCCGCCGGGTTTTGTTAGAGAACATTAGAAAAACAAAAAGCATCACAAACACCAATTACCATGGCAGAATGGTTAGCAAGAACGTTTTGGAAAAAAAAAATAAAAAATAATACATCACCCAGCTTTGGACAGCTAAAAAGACTTTCAATCCATCATCTAAATAAGAATTCTCTGGCCAAACTATATGCTTGATATGTCACATATAAACTGACAGGCTGGACAAGAAAACTATTAAAAAGAAAATGCTGTGGGGATTCAAAACTCAGATGAAAAAAAAGTATCGATAGGTTTAAAATTCTACAAATCTAGCCTTTATTGTAGCATGGTAATAAAAAAAAGCCAGAGCTACAATTTAAAATTTACGAATTTTTACATCAAAGCATAATTAAAGCAGAATGCAATGAAAGAAAAAAAAAACATGACTTTTTAGCTGTGAAAAAGGGAAAGACAAATCCCAAAAGACTTGTAGGAGTGATCACAACAAAAATGATTTTTTAAAAGGTTTCAATGTAACGTTTGAATACAAAAGTTTGCCATTAAATGTTAACAAAAAATGTAAACAAAACTTGCATCAAACATTTTCCTTCCCCTCTACCAGAGTTAGCTAATTCTGTAGGTGTTGTTGTAACACATTAAATATGAAAGACACATTAAAGATGGTGTTTGTAGTGTGAAAAAAGTGAAAAAGTACAAACTGTATGAATAGCTTGCATTGTAATATATACTGATAAAACAAACACCTGCAGTTACTACAGAGGGGTTAGAAAGGGAAAAGTTTAGCTATAAAAAGTAACTCCCATCCTTTACAAACTAAATACATGCAGCTAATGTTCACTGCTAATTGAGTTTAAATCAGATAAGGTTTGTGCTTATTAAAACTCATTAAATTCCTGCCTCGTGTTCCCCAGACTTCATAGAAAGAGACGAGGACTCAGTCATTTCATGCATCAGCAGGCAAACACAAGCAGACAGTCAACCAGCTCCGTTCGACACACATTCCTGTTTGCATTTTTTCGTCCTCTTCAAACCGCTAAATCGCTTGGATGAAAAGTCAACAGCTCAAGAGGTATATTACTATAAAGAGGAGACAGTTATAATGTTGGATGCTTACAGAGAACAGATGGAGCGGTCCTAAATGAACGCTGGTTCTCCAAACAGAGCAAGCCCCACCAGAGGAATGGGAGCAGCTCTGTTCTCACATTCACCTCAGAGACGAAAAGGTGCCACAGATCCTCCATATCTAACAGACATCATCCGTCTGGATGAACAGTCCTCCCGGCCAAAAACAACCCCACCCGCCATCTGTTAAAAACGTGGATATCCTTACACGGTTCAAACATGGGAACAATGACTCCATAACAGCTAAACTTAGCTCAGGCTCCTGGGAGCCACATTAGCAACAGTCTGAAAGGTGCACGCTAGTTTACAAAGAACTGACACAAGAGCAGCTGTTGACGGATGGCTGTTTTGCAGAACTCATTCAACTATTTTCAAATACCAAGACCAATAATGATAATATTTATGTCAGTATTAAGAGTCGTCTCAACAAAATTCCATTACATAATACCTGAACTTTAGAAATAAAAGTGTAATCCTTAGAGAAGGCGCTCATGTTTCCAGTCACTCATTCTGTTTCCCAACAACAGAGTTCACGACATGACATTTTAGAAAAGGTTTGTTGATAAATAATAAAATAAAAAGAAGTGATTTTTCATCAACACTAAAATAATGTCAGGGACAATTCAAAAGTTGACTTTTTCCCTCAGTTATGCTTTTTAAAATTGAAAAAGACTAAAATAAAAGCCAATTAGAAAAGTCTCAAGGACCATAAACAGAGCAACACAAACACCGATGAATAGAAAATGAAAGAATGCTCCATCTGATAGTCTAGCATTAAATAATCAGCTTGTGTGATACACATACTGTATTTAACTAACAGAAAAGCGAATTTATTCATGTGTGAAAGCGGTTTCTAAGCACAACAATCAATATTTCCTAGGACCCATTGAATGAAAGTTTGTAGATTATTACTTTAAGCATTTCATCACATTAACCAAAGAATTCACTGCAGTCTTACGTGTTCTTCCACATACAAAGCAAAAGTCTGCAAGCTAAAGTTGTGCAGCTAATGACCCTTTCTTAAGTTCTTGTAAACTTTTGGATTTCAGTCAACATTCTTCAGAGACTATGGACCAACAACTGATAGGCTGATAACAGATTATCAGAGGGCTTCTTCAGTTCATCCTTCAAGTCTGTAGAAGATGAATGTGAAGCTATGATTATAATCTTACATCTGAAGCATAATAACCTTTAAGCCTGAAAGGTTAAAAAAAAATAAAAAATAAGAGTTACTTGGTTTAATCACCATTAAACCAAACATAGTAACATCAATATAGCTTAAAAACTTAAAGAAAAAAAATGTGTGAGCTAATAAGTGTGGAGCTATTCCTGATTTATTTTGCTGTATTTTTAGGCAGACATTTGTTCGAGTTAAAACCTCAGACTTTAAATCGAATAGACTCTGTGAGAGACAGATCATTTAATAGAGGAATGTTGGTCTGAAACTCCCAAACTCAACAATACGCCATCAGGAAAAGACGCAAAGAAGGTGGATAGACAGGATCTTATGGTGTGGAATACTTTTCCAAAAACACAACAGTTTGTTGATCTCTGCTTCAAACCTGGGTTGTTGACACACGAACGATTGTCTGCATTTGAATCACATCCTCTTTGCATGAGGAGGAAACGCTTTGCATCCTTAAAAAGGGATTTTTAAAGATAGAGCTTACACAGATGAATAATCAGATCTGCTTCTATTCAAACACAAACATAGAGGCTTGTTTCCATAAATATGGAATATTCCACGAAAGTTTTAAGTATGACAGGAAGTCTCTAAGGTTGCTATCAGGGGACATTTTCAGGGACTGAACTGAATAACTGGTTTTGATTAGGATATTTTAGAAACTACACCTGCTTTGAGTGTTCAGGCATCAGAGCAGCAGGATTGGACAACTACACCTGCAGATCAGAAGCAGGAGGACTTGAGGTTAAAATAAAAATTAAGAATGTTAGCCGACCACCACAGCATCCACTGAGAAAATCTACCTCTGTCAGTTATGTTTTTCATTGATGAATTCACTCTAGAAACAGGCGAGTGTGAACATTAATGAGCATATATGGTCATGTTAGCCTAATGCTTTGCTGTACTTTCATACTATAAAGCAACGACATGATTTTAGGAGGAACAAACAGACGGATCACTGCTTGTAAAACTGAGAGGTACACGGCTGCTTTTCTTCCTGTGCTGTAGAGATGAAAGGAAAATATGTCCCATGATGTCCCATGATTGCCGTTTCACAGTAAGGTTTGCTCTGGATCAAACAGTGGGTTGGAAAACTAAGAAGAGATGGAACATTTGGAGAGCTCTGCTACAGTAAAGCAACAGTCAGCTTTACTACGTCACCAAGGGGGCATAATGTTCATCATGTGGTAGAGCAAGAAAATATGTAGCCAGCCAGAGCTACTGGGTTTCAATGCAGGTGAATCCTGTTCAGTTTGGATCATGTTTCAAGTTATTGTTACTGCAGCACGATTCTGCTGCAGTGGAAAGAAATTAATATTTGTGGACTGACCTGTATGGTAGCTGTTTTCTTACATGCTGGTGTCCCTTTAATGAATCTGAGGTCCTGTTCATGTTCCTGATAGACTGATGGAAACGAGTTCATGCGTTAGCGCAGCTAAGGTAACATCGACAGTGTTGTGTGTTTTATTTATGTTTTCTTTCAAACTAGTGTATAAAGAAGATATTTCAAAATGAACCTTTACAGAATTGGTTAGTGTCTAGTTAGAGTATTCATTTATAAGAATTAGATATATAAATTAAACAGTCCTATAAACACAAACAACAACCAAAGCCTTCTGTCAGCGTCAGCAGATTTAAGGGCAGACTGACACACTGACATGGATAATCAGAGGCTTGTTTAACCAGTTCGACTGAATTGGATCAATTGTGAGGATCTTAGAGGATCCTTCTTTGGTTTAATCAAAGCTGGTTTATGAGGACTACTTTGGTAAATGAAATCGTTTTGGTTCAACATTATCTCACACATAAATGGCCTTGCATTAGGTCAAACAAACGTTTGCTCCTAATATAAGAGCCACGTATGCTAGCAGTCTTCTAGGAATCACTGACGCACAGCTGCAACATCAACGTCAAATAGCAACTCTTATTCTGATATTTATGATACAATTATTACAGAGAAAACAAAGAAAGACACTAGAGTGTTGAAATTATACAGCCCAGCTTTGAGCCTGACATCCAACCATCAACAGCATCCAGCCAACAACAGCAGTACTGTAATGAAGGACGGGTTCTTCCTAATCACCTTTAAACTCCCCGTAAATCTCTTCAGAAAAAGAGTGAAACATCTTCAACAAGCACT
>JAUZNJ010095373.1:0-21902 GCA_034780135.1 Jordanella pulchra
CCTGGAGAAGCGTGTTTATAAAGGCTGAATGTTAGGAATCACGTTTTGGATCCAAGTTATCCTGTAATTTCTTTGTTGGCACGTCCCCCTGCAAATATTCTGCAAAACATGCAAGCCAATTAAAATCACAAAATGCAGCACACTGAAATTATTAAAAAAGCTACATTTCCTGAACGCTGAGCCCTAAATTAGTGTTTGAGGCTCATTTCCATCTGACAGAATGGAAAACTTCTTCTTGTAGGCGACAGAATCAAACCATTCTCTTAAAAGCACCTTAAACCAGGTTTTCAGGTTGACTACAGTTCTGACTCGGTACACCCAGCTGAGATGAAGCATTTTTATTTCCAAACGTGATGGGAATCAACAAAATTATGTCAAAAAAAGTGAGGTGTAAGCACACACGGTATGAGCTGACGCTGTTTTCTCTCGGTGCTGGCTGACTGGGCTGCTCTAGACCGGCTCTGTCCTCCACCTTTCCACTTTGCATCACTGGACTGTTAATGTGATCACTGCAGGAAACCCAAGTCAGCCCAGCAGTGTCATCAGTTAGGCTACTTTTGACTACGTTTGCTCACCTAAAACACTTTGCAGCTCTTCAAGACTTCTCTTAGATCCTCCATGCAAGGAAAGGCAAGGCAAGTTTTTTTATATAGAAAAGTTCAGCACATGGATAATTTAAAGTGCTTTATATAAAATACATGTTTTACATGCGGACTTGGTGAGGATGGAACCAACGATGAGAGACGTTTCATTCAGGCAGCGACTTCTCAAAGCAAGATAGATAAAAGCCACGAGCTACAGAAAGTATCAATTCCTTCCTTCAACAATAATTTATGTCTCTGCTAAGCATGTCTGAAAACACTTGCTCCATCAGAGGAACAATTATGGGTTTACAAGCAACTATCTGCAGCTTGACCTCCTGGAGATCCAACAATGGCCTTCCTCTGTGCAGGAGGAGCTGAGCGCTACAGACCATTAGCTACTTGTGTAACATCTAATGCATCCACATCAGTGGTCTCAGACTTTTCTCTGGGTACTCCTGCTTCCTCCCACAGCCCAGCACGCCTATTGAGTAAAACTGGCCTCTCTAAACTGCCATAATGGGCCAGTGTTGTTGTACGCTGTGATGGACTGGCCAAGGGGTGGGGGTGGGTGTAGCCTGCAAGGACAAGCAGGTATAAACATAGAAGGATGGATGGCTGCAAATGCCATTTTACTGGAGGTGGCCTAGTTTAAAACTGATAAGCATGTTTTACAGACAGCACAGCTACAGGGATTTTACTGTATTATGTAACTCTGGGAGAAAAACAAGTTGGACTTTTGTTTCCAATCTGAAAATGTTCACTGACCTTTTGAGCAGATACACAAATAGAAGCGGAACGTCTCCTATTAGGAATGCACCAACTTTCTCCATCACCTCACATATTGCAGAGGAACAGGCCATGACAACACACACACACACACACATAACCACACCAACCATCTGGCGGGACTGCTTGAACCGCCTCCGTTCTTTTCTCCTCCCTCTGACAGCTGGTCTGAAAAGACAATTTCAAAGCTTGAATATTAAAGGTTGGGAAAGTCACTTTAATCTGATTACCTATCGGCCACAAATCACCACGAGGGAAACTGTATCGACCTGGGAGATTGGGGAGGAAAAAGGAAGGGGGGGTTAAAAATAAATAAATAAAAAAACACAGCACATCTTTTTGACAAATGCAATGATGAATGGAAGTTAACCGGTGGACAGAAAATAAGTGTAGCTGTCTTTTTCAGATGGAGGAAAAAAAATGTTTCAATGGGTGATATTAACACTATCCATCACTTACGTGTCACTTCTGCTCATGCATGATCCATCAGTCAGATTAGTTATCATGCAGCTTCTATAATAATGTTTACTGATGGTGCTCCCAACAGAAGGAACATATTACTATACTTTATCAAAGGCATTAAAAAAGTACAGATGCTGCAGAAAAAGCCGAGATGGAGAGATGGTGACCGAATCGGTTTAGTCTTTAGCTATTCATTCTGCATCGCTGCCATCAATCATCAGCAATATGACATCTGTTTGTGTCGTGTAGACATTTTCTCAGCGTCTAAACAGAAGCTGCACCCTTTTTTGACTTTAGATTTGAAATAAAACAAAGTGTGCATTCTAAGTTTTAACAACAATCTGTATGCACAACATGACTCAGAGTTCAGTGCTGGTGCGTCGTAGCAGGACGGTTATGGGTTCCAATTTGAAGCTTGAGCCATTCTGAGTTTAGAGGTTTTTTAATTTCTTGCATGCACAAGATTCCTCCTGTTTCTCTGAATTCCTCCCAGATTAAGAAAACTCCCACAAAAACAGGCCAGTTAGAGCAATCAGCACCGACTGTCCTCCTTCTGTGCAACAGTGGGAGATAAAGAACACTATTTGAGTCCTCAGCCTCCACCTGTCGCCTCCACTCACTCTGCCTGCAGCTAATGCCAAATCAGTTCACTTTTAGCTGAATGCTCCTCATCTTCGGCACCGCCTGGTTCGTTTGTTTAACATGTTATGAGCCTGTTAGGTTTATGCAACAGTTGCATTGAAGTCTTGGATAATAGAGATGTTTTAACACCGTAACTGGTGCTGCTCTGAGCTTTTGTGCGATTACCACTGCAGTTCACTTCGCTTTAACCCAATATTATTGAATGCGAGAGCTTCCTAAAAAGTCTTATCTCTTTAATGATGATGTTTTGGCAACATAAATGGCTAGTTAGGACTTTTTATACCTAGGATAAGAACATTTTGAAACGATAAACAATATAAAAGGCTATTTGTGTATGATATTTTGCCATAGAAAAAAGGAGAGCATATAACTTAATCTTAACTCAGCCTTAAATAACTGCTTGGATTTTCATTGTGTTTACTGTAGAAGTTAACTTTGATTAAAATCATAATAGATTTTGCTGGTCTGATAGGATTGCTTACATAAAAAATTGGGAGAAATATAGTAAACTATAAACTATTTACTACCACTTTTAATAGATTTTGGTTTAATGTGCAATGACATAATAGTAAACCTAAAACAGGCTGCGGCACCAGGTTTTGGAAACGATCTTCATCCGATGAGTAAATAGAAAATCACTGTCCTGTGAGGGTTTCTCTTAAGAAGTTCAAACTAAGCGTTTCTGTTGGTTCTAATATTAAGTCACACACTTTCAACAATCTAAGCTTAAAACTTTCATTTTGATAAAGATTATAGTTAGATTGGCTCAGGTTATCCTGAGAAATCTTTATAGTTGTGCTGCTATAAGGTTCGAGTGCTGGAGAACATCAGGACACTTTACATCATTCTTCTTCATTCTATCTCTATTATACCAAATATGCATTACTTATTGAATCAACCTCCAACTTTATGCTCTCTCAGCTTTTTCTTTTCATAGTAGCTTCATCTCGTCTGTTCCCGTTTAACTGTGACATCAGATGATGACATCATCTGGAACGTATCAGGTTAGGTTGCTGCTATAAACAACTTCCATTATAGATTATAGAATTGTGCCTTTTTTAGTGTTTAGTCTTGTTTCTCTCCTAGACATACGTAGCTATGGGGTCAGATCTACTGTGACTAACAGGATGTGCTCTCTTTTATCCATCTGACATGAAAACTGGCTCAAAGCTCATCTGCCAAACTGTAGCTTTCCTAGCCAAAGACAGTGCAGAGCTAGATTAGTGTTACTTTTTTCAAACAAAGAACGTCTGACAGAAAGTCTGACAGAAAGTCTCTCCTTGAACCTTCATTCGGCCTTCATTCAGCACAAGGTTGCTCACAGTGAGCTTGGTTCTACTGGAGGTTTCTTCCTGTAAAAAGTGAGTTTTTCCTCTCCACTGTCACCACATGCTCAGTGTGAGGGATTACTGTATGGCCAATGACAAGGCAAACAAATATGTACTGTTGCATCCTGCTCATCCAGGAGGAGAAAATTCTTCAAATTGACTTATGCAAACAGCTGCTTTCCCTTTGATAGAAAACTCTGAACCTATATTCTAATTAGATGAACTCGTTTTATTGTCTCTTTAAAGGGTGAATTGAATTGAATCATTAGATCACTTCTGGGTCAGATATCCTTAGCAGCATCACTTAGAGTTTTTTTCTTTAATAATATTAAAGCAATAGAGTCATATATACATCTTTTGTTAAACATACATTATTCAGAATTATTTAGATCATTTCATATTTTCATACAGAAAAATAAAACTGTTTTTTTCTTTATTATTATACCATCACCTCTCAGGGTTTTACAGCATCCTGCTACCGTCCTGAAACATGACTGGAGGGTTAACTGCTCTCCATGTGTGTTTGTCTTTTGAAGGCCTGACTAAGGCGTGCACTAACCTCTGGAGGTAGTCCCCAGGGACCCTGGGGGCCTAGACCCTGCAGGAAGAAGTGGATATGGAGTATTGTGAGATCAGATGGATCATACCGACAGAAGTTAATACCAGCCAGGAGGTTATTTTCTATATACTGTGGCTTCTAGCTTCTTTAAAAATCCAGTCGGAAGTGATGTCAGAAAAGCCTGCAGAAGGACGGCGGTCAGATGAAAAGGTAAATCTGCATTCGCTCCACATGTTGGGAAGGCAGCTGTTTGTAGCAGCAGCAGCTGAGTGGGGCAGGTGGTATTTTAGTCAGAAAACACTTTGAAACAGTCGACTGGTCTGAGTGAAGGATATCGGTGCCTGGCGAGGCATCATCCCGTTCCGTAACTCATTAGCCGAGGTGCAGCGACGAGCCAAACAGCTGTGGAACATTTCAATTCCAGCCTCAAATCAGAGACTTGGACCTGGGCTGCTGATTTTCAACGACCTCTTGCTGAACGATAGCACAACTGGAGCGAGTAACTCGTCCCCTCCGCAGTCACTCCGTTATTCCAGCAGCAGCAGCTACTTCCAAAGCCTGAGGCCACAGTGTTGATATTGCTTACCCAAGTCTCAACGAGCTAATTAAGGGGGCTGTTTCTGAAGTGCTCTTGCATTTTGTTTATTTGTGTATCACCAAAGCCTTGCAAATTACACAGACCAAAGGCTTGTCTGAACTTTTAATCTAATCACGCCTACCGCGAGCCCCTGTTTCCTGGTGTCAGTTTGCCTTAATGAGGCCTGGTCTGAGCCACGGCCATTAGTGGAGCTCAGCGGTGGAACAGCACCACGACGAGACAAGCTCGGTGCGTTTCCTGCCACAGAGTCTAATCCGCCGCCGTTCCCTGCAGACCCACAGCCAAGGAGCAGGCTGTAGAAAAAAAAGAAAAAAGCCCAGCTGTGCAGAACATGGATGACATTTTAAAAACATACACTACCTAGGTGGCAAATTAAGAGATGAATACATTAAAAGCAGCACTTTAAACGGCAGAGAAAGGAGCGGCAGGTGTGCTGCGAAACAGTTCTCTGTGACATGAACGCTCTGGGTTCAGACGATGTCAGCTGTTAAGTGCACAAACTTTCATGTTTAATGGGCATATTAATGTAGCAGTGTTTATCATCACTAACGGCGTGATGGTTTAATACCGCTTTCCTTTTATATCAGCTTGCATTTTTATCAACTGGCAGTGTTTTGGGTTTTTTCTCTCTCTCCTTGGACACTAACATCCCCGTTAGTGCAATAATCACACAGAGAGGGTCCCCACTCTATTCATTTTCCATGTAACTTTCATTAATTCAAATTCCGAGAGAATTTAGTGCACTTTCCCCATTTCCAATCTGAAGTGCTTTGAATTCTGCTCACTGCACCCGTTTCTGTGTCATCAGCCCACTCAGAGCCTGAATAATTCATAACAATATTTATTAGCACTCTGAGGTACAATTAGATGAATTGGGATTAAGAATTGGCTCGTCTGTGGAAAGAGAAAGTGGAACAGCTCCGCCGCCGGATTTGGGCAGGCGTAGCTCTAAAACATTATCAAAATAAAGCCGAGCGGATTAATTCCCTTTCTCTACAGTTTTTCCCCCCTCTTGTGTTTAAAAGAACATACTTAATATTCCATCTGCAAGAGTAAATCAGAGATGACAAGTTAAAACAGGGACTGTGTGGCAGGCTGAGATTTATTTTAATATGATGCCTTTAAGATGCTCTTTTTGTTAGTTTTTTATGCAAAGGTTTAAACTGTTCCTTTTTAAGGGAAACAAATGAGACAGTTTTATAGTTGAAGCTTTGATTTGATGAATATCCAGATACATAAAGAAAGCAGGTATTAAAGATGGCTACCTTCTGGAAGGGAAGTGATTTCCCTTTAAATTTATATACCTGCCATCGGATAAAAAGACCAAATAAACCTAAGAGCATTTTAGGCCCTTACATGTTAAAATAGCGTTGATTTAATTAGATATATTTGATTAAGTATAAGAAATAAATGAATCTCAATTTGTGTTTAAAAAGAACAGAAAAACAACAAACAAAAGGCCAAAAACAAAAAAAAAAATTGAAAACAATAAAGACCCTTCAGTTACTGCTTCTCTGAATCTCAAACAAAATATCAACAAATTAGGATCCTTGGATTTTAAAACTAAAATCTTAATTGTATTTTTTGTTCAACGAAGAAACATTATGTACGTTTTTACTGAAAAATATCTTTAAAATGGCCTTTTTATTTGACTTTATACGACAAAACAATCATTTGATGAGCATACTGACGCCTCAGTAGCTCAGAGCTGATGCGTCTAAGCCTGTAGCCTATTTTTTAATTTACTGCAGGTCGGATGTGAGGTCAAGGGCCTCCATGTTAAATGGATCTGACCTGGCAAAAAAAGAAGCTTTAGATTCATGATGGATTTTATGGATCAACTCAGACACCAACAGCCACGCCAGATAAGGTGAAAAAGGCACAAAAGACACAAACAAAAAACAAACATACAAACAAACAGAGTGCTGCAGTTCTGTGCAGAGGCATATTTCCCATTAGGCAGAACTAGGCGGTTGCCTATAGGGCCCCAAGTTCCTAGGGGCCCCGTAGAAATCCTCATGCACGTATGTTTATAACAGTTACTTATGATTAAAATCCTCGCGCTAAAACCTCAGAGGAATGCGTATCGGATTATGTATGTTGCCCCTCTCAGTCTTATATGAACCTGTTCATATAGTCAATGTTAATCAAATGTTTGGAAATCTCTCATTATGAAAAAAATCATTTAAAGTGCTTTTAGGTTGCTACTTTTGGGCTAAGATTCAAAAAATTCAGTTTCTGAGATTCTTTGAGTTGAAAAACTTTCGTTCATTAGAATAATCAAAAATTCAGATAAAGGTTTTTTCTAAATAACTTAGTAAGTTTGATGATCTTCAGTGATTCTTTTTCCATCTGCTGCATTAAAAATAAATGAAGAAAAATATCAGAAATTACAATTTTATACAACTTTCTTGTTCAATTTATTTTTGTTTATTGCAGAAACAAAATATGAATATTTTTCTTCAATTATTTTTTCTTTTAACCCTAAGTATGTTGTATATATTTCCTTCAAAGATGGATATCCAACCTTCATCCCTCCTTCAAGGAGCTAAAAGCCATGACTATACAGAGCAGCAGAGCTGCTGATTTGGACACATTATCCATTTTGCATGCAGCTCTGGGGTTCATGGCAGTTGAATGACATCTTTCTCCAGACCAACATGTATATCTGTTAATGAGGCTGAAGGATCAGCATCTATTTTTCAGCTGTGAAGGCCAAGAGAGAGACAACAGTAAAAGTTACAGCTAAGCTGCTCTCTGGTTCACAGTGATGCAGTATGAACACTGTGGGAGCTCCACAGAATCGGTCCCACTCGGTATCACCAGGGACATGTAGGCTGTGTTCGTATTCGTCGACTGCGTCCTGCGCAGGCTGGATTTGTCGGCCGGTTGCCTCATAGCGCCGCGCCTCGGCCTGTTGGGATTGCTAGACTCCTTCGTATGCGGCCGATGAATGCAGCCTTGATTTGGCCCGTTTTGAAGGACGGGTCCTTATATCCTACGCAGCCTTTGGTTCATTGCGAGTTTAAGAAAGCCGGCTGCTTCGTGCTCAGAGGAAAGTGGAAATGGTGACGAACAGTAGTGAATATTGGAAATGCAGTTTATTATAACATTCTGACTGAAATTAATGTAAATATATATTTTTAAAGGTTATGGAGTCAGATATGTGGTTTATTGAGAGGGTTTATTCTGTGACTTTATCTTTAAATCTTTACATTTTTGTCACTGAGGGAGGAAGCAGCTAGAGAAAGCCAACCGACTGACTGAATAGTTTTCAGGAACATCTGCCTCTTCTGTTGTCTTCCTAGTTGCGACTAGTAACGCTTCCAAAGCAGGACAAAGCATCTTTAGGCTGGACATGTCACTGCAGCACTAACATGATGCCTGGGGATTCTCTTAGAGCCTTAACATCTTTAAAACTGAACGACATTTTTGTTATGGTGCATTCACTAGAGTGAGTGATTTATGCCATCCTGATGTGGAGGCACGTTCAAGAACAAAGCGATGCAAAAGACATTTCTAATGAATTGAAAGAATAAAAACCTTCAGTAGATGCAAAACAAATTTCCCTGGAGTTGAAAAGTTTAAACCTTTCTGTCAATTATTTTGCATCAACCAATCAGGGACTGAATGTTTTGACGCAAGGTGAAAATCTGCGAAGAGAAAACTTTTTCCAATCAAAATCGAACATAGAGATAATAATATTGACATAGGATGAAGTACCATAAGAAATGCTCTTTAG
The DNA here is from genome assembly GCA_034780135.1 of Jordanella pulchra. Taxonomy (NCBI): domain Eukaryota; kingdom Metazoa; phylum Chordata; class Actinopteri; order Cyprinodontiformes; family Cyprinodontidae; genus Jordanella; species Jordanella pulchra. Next base: position 8,702 of record JAUZNJ010095373.1, read on the forward strand.
TGGTTTTTTGGCAGCTTTAACAAAGCAGTTAAAATTTCTTCCATACAACGAGTCAATTTCACAGTTAAAATCTTGTATAAACGCCTTATTTTGAACCCAAGAGGAAATTAAGAATATATGAGTAATAGTTTCAGCTCTAAAAATCATCTCATTGCCTGCAAATGGAGAATGAAGCTGTGACAAAGTTAATCACGCTGTGAGAGAGAGGATCAGAGGTTTTTGTGAAAAATGTTGACCTTAATGCGTGACCCATCCATTCAGCTCAATTGTATTTTTTTCTTCCTTTTTTTCTCCCCCCCCTCATCCCCAATTAAAGAGCTTCCGTCTGCCCGTCTCCATAACGGATGGAGCCAGCGGTTCTTGAACTCGGCGTTAATTAAACATAAGTGCATGTCTCACAATGACTTATGGTGGTTCACAGTCCCTCCCCAATCCAGATAATATCCTTAACCCCTCTGGGTCATCACGTATCCACATGTCATGCAAACAAGGACTAATCCCAGACTGTTTATCAGTGAGGGAAAAATGCTTTAAGGATGTACCTGGAAGCTCTTACACAACACTCAAAGCTCTACGGAGGCAGGGGCCAATTTATTTGATGCATGATGGGTGTGTGAGGGTGTGCAAGCAACAAGCCAACTGCGCTGTCAATTAAACATTCCTGGGTTCATCTGGGGAGTTCAGCTCATTAAGATTCATGCAGGGCCTGCTTTTATCCCTTATTTTTTACAGACTGAAGATATTAACCTGCGAGCATCAGTGGTGACTATCAGGCTCAGCTGCAACACATGCAGCTAACAATCTCTAACATATTAATGCAGGAGCATTTACCCAGCAGTAGGAAGATCTGAACATTGTTGTGGGAAATTATTAGCTGTCATTTTCCTTGAAGGATTTGAAAGAACTTAAAGAATTTCAGGAAAAAAACAGTAAAATATATTTGAATCCATCGAATAAAGTGTTTCTACAGAGTCAAGCTTCTGGGAGTGATTTTTCATTTTGAAGCAGTTTTAGGAGGAACATTTCAGAATATAAGAGTTGAACATCAGTAGATTCGAGTTTTTAGCCTTAATGTTCATAACTTTTTAAAACACGAAGGAAAACACTGAAAATAGCAAACAGAAAAGAAAAGAAAGCAGACTGCAGTTTTTTATTTGAGACCACAAAAAAAGTTAGTAAATAAATGTAGTTAAAAAAGTGTTTTTTTTAAACATTATTATGAAATATAACTTCTTTAAAACAACATCATCAAATATAAATTGTGATATAAGATATTAACTTGAAAAATTGGGATTTAAAACTGAGGTTTGACGCTAACTATGAAAGAAAGGACTATCTGACAGGTCACTGAAAGGCCTTTTTTCTTTTTGCAATAATTTAACTTTGAGTCTTGGTTTTTTAACTTTGAAAATACTCAAAGTAAAACACAGAACAAATCTGCAAGTGGACAAAGACATTTGTATGACGCTAATAGAGATGAAACATTTTGACTCTTCAATGACACTTAAGCCACAGAGAAAGTGTGCCTGCGGTCGCCGTAATAAGTGCTCTCCTACAGTTAGAAAGGAATCATCAATGCAGTGAACATTGGGACCTCCTGAGGTTTCTATAAGCTGCTTGGTGATCATGGTTCCCCAAAATGATTAGAGGAATAGGCGCCGCCTACCTTACATGTGTTTGAATATCATTTGGATTTTTGCATAACCATTGTTTTTTTACTGCGACAGACTGGCGACCTGTCCAGGGTGTACCCCGCCTGTCGCAGCTGGAGATAGGCACCAGCAACACTACTGACCCCATTAGGGACAAGGGTGTAAAGATAATGGATGGATGGATTGTTTTTTTATTAAGAACTTTTCTTTAAGTTCCATTTCTAAAACATTTCTTCTCCTTTTCTTTTTTCAAACATTCTTTGCTTTCTCTAATATTGGAACCAATTCCTTTCCGTAGGATCTCAGCTGGCGATGCTCCTGTTCCGCGTCCATGTGACTGACTGTAGGTGAAACGTGTCCCGACAGCCGCTGGGATCCGATGTGTCCAGCAGGTAACTGATGGTGGATCGAACTGCAGCTGTTTGACATCCGTCCTGATCAGCCAGAATGCATTTAAGTCAGAAAAGACTCGACTGTGACCTATTAAAACATGTTTGAACTTCTTTTACTCTCGTTGCCTTTTTGTTTTAAACCAACACTAGCTGGACATTTTCCCAGAAACCGTAAACAGTGTTACTGAAAAATGCCCAAGAAAGCTATTAAGTTGGTTGTTCACACGAGCTAACCACATGTCAGGTCTGTTTTATGAAAACCCAGAAGACCTAGGCGGCTTATTGGAGCTTTTGTGGGCCCTGGAGGTACGCGCCTCGCTGTTATCTGTGGAACAGTGGTGGGTAAACACAAGATAAAGAGGCTGACTGAGACTCTGCCATGTCTGTTTTCCCATCTTGTCAGTTAGAATGACTCAAGCCATTAAGGCAGTTACCACAACATGCTGACAACATGTACGGATGCCACCTGGACCCAGATGTGCCTCAGCGGTGGGTAAATGGGGAGAATGATGGAGAGGAAGTTTAGCGGCCATGTCTGCGCCAGCATATGCCCCAACCTGTACGTCCTATTACTCTTCCTCTCAGGGTCCCCGATGTGTGACAGAGACAATAAGCTATTGTTATGCTTTGTAAAGAGGACACAAAAGCCACAGCGAAAGGGAGGGAAATGGATTTACTGTAAAGTTCTTGGCAACTAGGCAACATTTCTACTACATTGTACTTTATCTGCGAGAGGAATTGAAAAAGGCCAAGGTATTGTTGACGGGTGCCCTTTTTCGAAGCCTGAATACAAGAGTACATATTTTCAAACAGTGTCCGCGGTTCAATGAGGGCGATCGCATGGGAGCCAGGTTTTGTTTCTGCAGACAATCCCGGCTTCTGTTTCCAGCAGACTTGGGACGTTGGGATCATAAAGAACAGACCAGCGATGAGCACAGAGACAACAAAGCCCCCCCTGAAACCCCATCCCTTTTATTTCAACCAAAACAATGAAGGAACAGGATGATTGGTGCATCCGGCTGCATCGTCTGGAAAACCCGACTCCAAGTGATTCCATCTCATCAGTGAATATCGCAGATGAGACCGGTTCTCTTGTCCTAAAGCAGGAGGGTATCAAGCAATTACAGAGCGAGGTCCATCAGTGGGGGATTCTTTCATCCAGTAAAGTTTCAACACAAAGTCGGATGACCTTCCTGAGGTCAGAGAATTAGGAAAACAAGGTTCTTGTCCCTTTTTAGCTAACAGACTCTCTTAGAACCAATAGTTCTGAAGCGATTAATTTCATTGATCTTTAACTGAAATAAATGGTAATCGAGTATTGATACGCAGGGTCTAAAACATGCTTACATAAAGGAATAATTAGGACAAAACTACAAATATTAACTGTAAACATTGCATTTTTCCACTAAAGATCAAATTGCAGAGATTAGATGTACGTTTTTTTATTACTTTAAATCTATTGGCTGCAGTTGATTTAAATTGCTCCATAAAGATTTTTTTCTATATTCCAAATTTTGTTTATTTCAAAATTATAAATAAATAAATGTATCTCTTTTGAGATAAATTAAACAATAAATGGATAGAAATCAATCCGTAAAATATTAAATAGGTGCAGCACTAATAGGAAATGTCTGGGATGTTTTTAATAAATACCGTCTGATCAGAAAACCGCAGTAAATTTAAATTCAAAACCAGTACTTGTTATAACGAAAGAATTACAAATCTTTATAAATTTGTCTTTAATTAGCAGCAGAATAATCCCACATTTAATCCGAATGGGTTTGGCTAAAAGAAAAACACTAAACAGAAAACACTGTCAGAGTTAATCCCTGTAATCTGACTGCAGGCAGGAGCAGAGTTAGTATTTCCTGAGGTTCCTTCGGGCCCCATAGAACGCCTCATACAGGTACGATTACATTAATAGTGGTTTAAATTAACTTTTATTCTGGATGAAATGTGAAATATTTTAAGATCAGAGCCAATGATTGTTGAGTTTGATGTGGATTTTATCTTTTATTTTTACCTGTATAAATTTGGTGTGGTTAATTTACCTGTTAAAATGGCAACCCGAGTACTGAGTAATTGTTGGTGATAATTAATGTTTAAAATAATGTTATCTGACAATTATTTATAAATTCAGATATTTCAAAATAGTACAGTAAATTAAAATCAAAAAATAAAACATTACAAAATAACAACTATTAGACATAGAAACACTTTTCCAAATAGTTTTTTTTCAGCATATACTCATAAAACCAACCCTAACAGTAGGTTATGTACGAATACATGGAGAAGATAAAGAACTTGCAGCTACAGTATCTACTCTTTATTTTCACTTTATCTAGTTAAGAGTAACCAAAAAATGTACTCGAGTAAGAACAGTGAGACTCTTACTAAAATATTACTTAAGTAAAAGTAAAAAGGACAGTAAAGTATAACTACTTCTAAAAGTAAATTTGTTTCTACAAAACATGTAACAGAATAAATATCACCACCAATTACCCACCTCTGCTTGTTTGCACAGTTATGATTTGATTACACCCTTTGCTAAAATTAATTAAAATGCTAATGGTATTATGTGTGAAGAAAGGATCCAGGAAGACGGCAACAAAAGAGATAAAAACAATTCAAACCAAGAGACGGAAACAGAAGAAACAAGAAAGGAAAACAAAAAAAGATGAAAAGAAGCTACCTTAGTGGTGCTGAAAGGAGAAGGGAAGCAGGAAGCTGCTCTCAAAGTTACCAAAAGTCATAGTTTCCTCACTGCGGCAACAGCAGCAATGACGTCCACACCTGCCTTGGCATAGTCTTTGTTTTGTTTTTTTATGTTGAATTTTTGGGGTTTCTTAAATCAGTTGATATGATCATTGCAGGATTCGCTGAAGCTAAAAGACTCACAAAATAAGGTTTTAGAGACTAAATGCAAAAAATACAAAGACAACGAGAGAAAAGAACATAACATTAAGAGGAAGACAATAAAACAGAAAGAGGGAAAAAAGAAGGATGAGAATAACAGAGAGTAGAAGAAAAAAGAAGGAGAAAAATACAAAAACTTCAAGGAAAAAAGGAGAAAGAAAAAGGGAGAAAGGCATCATGAAAAAGGTACAGGTGAGGGACAAAATTTAAAAAATAAAGTCTGTGTATTCTGTTAAAATGTCTGCATGTGTATAATTGACCCATTTTATGTTTGATCTTTTCATTTCAGAGGACCCTATGCCTGCCTTCAATTTGGGGGGCAAATCTTTTAAATCTGCTACTGACTGCAAGGTTAAACTTATTTTACTTTTACAAAAAATCACAGCTTGTATTTCAATACGATGCATTGGCCTTGGCCACAACTCAAAATGGTAAAAACAAAATGCAAACAAAAAGGCAGCGCTTATATACAGAAGGTCAGACAAAGGCTACTTGCCTAAGATTGGTCAATATATCTTTACTGTGGCAGTTTTTATTTCCCCAACTTGGGTTCCTCACTGTAAGATATTCAAAAATGCTTTAAGGGAGAATGATCTCTCATTGGTTTTAATGGGGATTACCTCCATTATTTGTACGAGTTGTGCTTCTGATCTGACTTCTGTAACTTCTGTACATCTCCTCCTCTGAGCTCTTGCTGCTGGAGACACGTCTACTTGTGACGGTCATGATGCCGCTGCACTTTAAAAAGGTTTTAGAAAACAAATCAATCACCAAACTCTGACAAATGAGAAGTATCACAAACTTCGACTTTTAATCTGCCAACAATCTGGACTAGGTCACCTCCCTAATTTGGGGAAGATTTTCTCGGTTCTTTTCCCCCCTTACCGCCTCCCCTCCCGAACACGAGGCCAGCGGAGGCTTGTTCCCCAGCACACGGCCACCCAGGGGAAATGTAATTCCCTTCCCCTGGCCGGTCAGTGGAGTAAGGCCTCAGTGAAGCAGGGACGGTGATTGCGAAGTGGCGATGTGGCTGGCTCCTTGCCAGCATGGTTTCACACATCAGTGTGCATGTTTAAGGTGATCAGAGAGGCCGCCGCAGCACTCAGGACGCGCAACATAAAGTAAAACAAATGAGCAGCTGTGAATCATGAGCAAGGTAGAGCAAGCATCAAACAACGGTGCTGGCGTGGCGCTCCAGCCCTCCGCTGCGCCTTCCTGCTACACCGCGTGTGTCTGTGTGATGAAGAAGGCAGGTTGGGGAACAGGGACACTCCTTTGTCCATTACTCAAAAGTCCTGGTGTTTCCAATCCACATTCACAATAGGCTTTTTGAGTGATCACACAGCAAACCTCTGTGAACTGATTAGAGTGCTGTGGAAGGGGAGGGGCTGGCTGTGGGGCGAACTCCTCTGCCATAACCTTTAACTGTGCAGCTGCTGTTACTTCACACTGAAGGAGGACAACACTATTAGCGGCTGACTTGTGAATCTTCACTCGTACCTTCGGGTGACAATACAAGCTTTCCTCCATTTCTCTTCTCTGGACCTCCATTTCGGTTATGCCCACTAAAGAGTCAGGCCTCCCCATTAGTCGCCTCTTACCTTTATAGTCCTGGCCATCATGGCTGCTGTTAATACCAGGCTACACCAGTCCATCGCGTGGCCTGACATGAGCTTTAGGGTAAAAGTAAAGAATGATTCAGGCCAAAATGGCTTTTTTTCTCAATTGGATCTACTGGTGATAGGGTTAGCAGTTCTGACTTTGTGATGATCCAATACTCTCTGCACCTTAAGCTACAACCTGAGGCAGCTTGGGCGTCTGGTAGGAGATCATTTGTGGAGTTTCTTGGCATCTTCAGATACACTATGATGCAGCCCCCACTAGTAAAGACAGATGAAACCCAAAAGCGATGATCTAATTTGAAACACTTTTCAGTCCCTCACAAAGAATTTGGCTGAGGAGAACATTCAGCCGACCAGATGCTTGGCCTTATAACGACTAGGGCCACAGCCATTGAAAGGTGGGGAAATTAGTTCAGCTCATAAAATAGAAATAAACGCACTTTCTAAACCAGATCTTGTCCTTAAGGAGCTTCTTAACGAACTCCAGTTAAAATAGGTTAAAAATCAATGGCTTTTTTTCTTTTTTGCACAGCTCAGGATGTCCGTTTGATAGCATCATTGTTTGGCCATCTCTTTGATTTGATTCTCTTGATGTTGTGTTCTGGATTTCTACAGAGGATCCCAACATTAAGATAACTCATCTGCTTAAAGTGCATTTCTGTCATCAAGCCCCAAAAATGAAATATTTATCTTTACAGTTTAGTTAATGTTCAAAGTTAAAGTTAAAAGAATCTGAGGTAGATCCTGCTTTGGAAACCTGGGGTTTCCAACCTCATACTTGCATCTCATATATAGTTTGAAACATAAACATTTTAGGAAAATAATTATAGTGCTCAGTCGGACCCTTTCTCATACTCCTATTTTATTCTGAGGTTATACATTAGAATCTGACTGGTGTGAATGGCTATCAATGTAGAAGAAGCATTAGCAACATTAGCCGTTAGCCATGGGTTGTTCACCATTATTTCCTGATCTAAAAAGTTTCACAATCAGCCACACTAAACTAAAGTGAACGACTGCCTGCAGGTGAGTAACTGATTGTTGGAATCGGCTGAAGCAAAGAGCCCACATGAAAAAAAAACAACAAAACAAAACAGTGTGACAGTCTGGATTTCCTGGAAGGTTTGAACATAAAAATGTTTAAAGATAAAAATGACCAAGAAATTATTTGGATATTTTTTTAACTAAAACCTGTTCTGACTGTCCAGCAGGAGTTCAGTTATCGGACTGGTCTTATTTATAACTTAATACTGTATTAATAATCTATAGGAATGCTACAAAAATAAAGTTCAACTTAATAGACTACCCATTAGTGTCAACGACTTTAACACATGCTAACAATACTCCACTGTTTATTAGTTAGTAAGATGTTGTCTTCACTTGAAACGTTGCAAACAGATCACATTTTCTAACAAAGGGTTATATTTATGATGCAATGATTATTTTCAGTATAGTAAACATTCAGAGCAGTTAGGTATAAATTAAACGAAAGTTTTCGTCTTCCCTCTCTAAGGTTTTATTTTAAGTTCTGGATATAAAACTATAATTGTTGTACAGTTAGGGTTTGTGCAATTCTAAACAAGGTTTTTCTTTGCTTCTAGTTTTCTTTTATATCCTTCTATTTTTAGATTGCAGCTACAATTACCGTCTACGATATAATATTTTAATTAATGCCTATATTGGATTTCTGTCTTTCAGGGGTTTTTAACTCCAGTCTCCTTGGTGCTTCAGAGTTAAGGTTTCCTGTTGGGTGAATCTGACACAATTACAAGGTCCAATTATATTTACATTTGTTTCCCTTTTTTCAACAAATGCATAATAGTGATTTGTTTTTTCATTGTCAAATTAATATAAATAGCCTGAGTGAAACAATAAGACTTTTAAGATTTAGACCAAATATTTTGTTTCAACAAATGGTTTCCTTTTTTCTTGATCGGTATGAATTGTCATTTCCCACACATGCTTTCTATTGAGTGCTTCCATTTTTTTCTTAACCTGTCTGGTTTATTTGCAACCAGACTGTGACTTCAGCAGTCAGACTTTAGCAGCATTCTAATCAACTTTGGTAAACATAGAAAGGCAGTGAGTTGTTAAGTATACCTACAAATACCTGTACTTAGCCCACAAGTGTTCATGTAATTTAGGAGCTTCGAAATGAACGGGTCTAAATTGGTTTTTTGATACTTTAGGCAGCAATTCTCTTATTTCCTTGCAACAGTGAGCAGTGCATTTCTTTTGTTCCCCTTTTAATTTTTGCCCTGTGCCAAAGCATTTCATTTACAAGCAGAGACGCATTTTGAAAAGCATACAATGAATGAGTGTCTCCATGGCTCTGGGGTTTCAACTATAATCAATAGTATCGCTGGAAGTTATGGCATATAAATGCCAATAAATCACAGCCTAAAATTACACCCAAACTGTAGAAAAACTATTTTTCCTCAAAGCATCTCTGCTTTCTTACTGATGGGTTTTTAAACCATCGTCCCTGCAAGCGAGTGCGTCTCGTGTGGATGACTGTCCCTCTACGCGTCTCTCATCGATTAATCCAGCACATTCTACTTTAATATCCAGTGGCAGCGGCATATTTTAATGCAACCTGAGATGTGGAGATGAGACCTGTCCTTAAAAACTCCCTCTCCCTCCAGGCTTAAAGGGATGCCTGTCCTCTTTGGGCGTAATTGAAAAAGATGGATCTCACCAAGTGTTTCACCAACGCAGCGGGCAGGAATTGGATTGGGAAATGTGCTCCGTATCATATTGCTATGTATGTGCTCGCCAGAGGCTCACACACAGTTGGTGAGTGCAACATGCTCATGCTGCCCATACTGAAAAGCAAGAAAACAGAAGGGAGACATTTGCAATTTTATTACTACTTTAATGGGTTTCTCTATCATTCAGGAATTGCACTTTCTAATGCATTGGGCCTATAAATACAAGGTTCAATAGACAGCCGCTCTGCACTCCTCATTATTCATACATTCATACAAATTAGAACAGAAGGTTGAATAAAATATGCTGTCCATTTTCACTGCGACACCATCAGAACCTTATCATGCATACAATCTAATCGCTGGCATATTATTAGAGGTATTATCTAAAAGTTGTGAGTGGTATCATTGCAGATGTATCATGTGAAAAGTCACCCAAACACAGCTGAGTGGTTGACTGCATGCATCCCTGGTGAAAACTGAACCGGTTCCATCAAAGTTCAAAAGATCCCACATGGAGCACGAGTACAGAAAAATCACGACTCTAGACTTCGTCACACCGCTTGACTTTTGTCTGAGTTGGTTTTTCCATTTTCAGAAATAAAACGATGCCTCACATAGAAACACCTCTACAAATATAATCAGGGCAACAATTGGTACCAAATTTAAAAGTTAAAATGACAGGAAACATTTTAGGACATCATTAAAAATCAAACCAATTGTAGTTAGCTGGCTGTTAGCTTACTGAATAGCTAACGATTGGCATAAGTCACATCCATTTAAAAGTCAGCTGACACGAAATAAGAAAAAAGAAGGACTGAATGCTCCTCAGACTAACCTCCTACCTCCCGCCAAACAGTGCTAGCTTAACCTGTATCAGGGGTGTCATGGCGCCCCGGGACATTGAAAAGGCGCATAAAGTGCATCCGCTGCACTTTGCATGTCAGGCACAGCTTGTTAAAATTTCAAGTGTCTGATGCTTTTAGAGGTCGGTGTTTCAACCAATCAAAAAGTTTAACCTTGTTCTTCAGCTGGAATCAAGTGCCTGTTATTAGTTGTGATGCAGGTTTGCAAGTGAAATGGGCCTGGAAAAAAGACAAAAATAATGCTAAAAATTGACCCTAATTGGCGCTAACCGTTAAATTCACCAAAGTCTAAGTGCCTCTGAATTAGCCAGTAAATCCAGATGTTGCACAAAGCAACTCGCCAACGTTCTCATGCTTAAATACACAAATAAAGTCAAACTATACGGGTATATAAACTTTAACCACCGGCCTGACTGCTTCCATATTTGGCTATACAGTAACGATAGTCTGTGTTTTCCTCCCATCATGTATAGATTTAGAGTTGATTCCAACATGGCCGCCTGTATGAACGTCAACATGGACGGTGGGTTTGAACAAAGGTCAGGGCTGGGACTCAAAGGGGCCCAAAACAAAATCACAACTATGGGCCCTCAATTGTTGCCAATAATATCTATACCTGCAATCAACAGTTTGATGATACGATCATTATCACACCTGCTATAAACTCATTGCAGCTCCATCAGTGCCGATTAATGGAATTTACTTTAAACCACAGCAAAAAGACAAAAAAACAATTGTTTAAGCTCCTCCCTGTCTCTAAATAAAAACAAGATCGCCCTCTAAAGGTATTAAAGGGTATAACTTATAATATGAGTGGCATGAACTACTTTAAGGCACATTTTGGTAAAAAGAAAGACAGAATAAAATATTCAGTTCCTTAAACTCCAAAAGTGAAATGTCAGACACAGTAATGTAATATGTAATATACGAAAAAAATCAAAAGTGCCCAGTCAATCAAAATAATTGTAAACCATTTATTATTTAATTAATTTATTACCATCTATTGTCAAATACCTCAGTTTTGAAATGTAACCTGCAACAAGACATGTTATGACCCATTTCTAGTAGGTCAAACTACCCAATTCCTGTGTTTTTTATTTTTTTCATTTTACCCTTATGCATCCTTGTTAAAAGACAGAAATATTTCTGGCTTGGAAGCAGGTCCAATTCCTAGTCCAACTCTTTAGCCTGCATCTATATGAGGGAAACAATTAGCAGCTAGTGGCATGCCAAGCTGCTCAGTCACAGGCAGCATAAAGAAGGAAGCCTGACCCAGCGGTCACTAGAAACCCCCACACACCCCCACCCCCGAAACGCCAACCTCAGTCTTGGCTTTCAAGTCTAAACAGTTTTCATACAAAGCGAAGCTTTACGGCCATCCAACTGGAAGGAAGAGAGAGGCCATGAGTAAAAAAAAATAAAGATGTGGCGATAAAAGGAAGGAAGATCAAGTATGGATAAAAGAGATCAGCTCATCCTTCTGCCTAAAACCAAGTGACAGTCAGAGACTGAGGATATGAGGAGAAGAAGGGTTAGAGACAACAAAAGGACTGAAGAAAAAGGAGAAGGAAAAGGGACGATGTACACAGGATAACTCCAGCTAAACGGTTGCTGCAAAAATAATGTGAAATTGGTTTTCTTTTAGGTTTTGATGTTATCAGGTTTTTAATTTGCCAGGCAGAACGTGGAGTATGGTTTGTGTATGATTTCACACTTTCCCTCTGCACTTTGAAGATTGAAAAAAAGCATTATTAGTATGATTGATGAGTCTGGAGAGTAGAGCACCGTGTCACTCCCATGTGAATCCACCAGCTCAACATAAAACATAAAGCTCAGGTATGAACTACAGCAGCCACTATCATTAGACGGGTAGCGTCATGCGGAGCTTGGAAATGGAGTGCATCTAATCAGGGCAAAGGAAAGAGTCCCTTCCTCCAGCCTCCCAGAGGATGCAGCTGTTCCCAGGCCCTCCACCACTTGTTCATTAATTACTCTGAATTAATGCTTTCCTGCCGCCGAGGATAAATAAAAAGATTGCAGCAAGGCCCCACTAATCAAAAGTGGCTTTTATTAAACACTGTGAAAATGTCAGCCGGTCGTGGCTCTATTGGAAGAGGACGATCTGATCGGGCTCTTCTCCAATCAAACATCACGTCTCGCTGGTCAGACCCAGATAGTCGGCACCTGTTTCACGAGGCTTCAATATGTATTGTCTTTGCCTGAAGAGAGTGTAGAGACGAGTGTCGGTTTATTTCCTCAGCCAGCCTTCACTGAGGCAGCAAGTTAGTTCAGCCTCAAAGGAATCCACATCAAATAAGACTATTGACTTCTAGCACTTCCAATGTTCCACAAGAGGAGCCCTTTGTTTGGCCAGTTTTGTCTGTCTCTCTCTAATCCAAGATGCCGGAGACTCAGTCAACCTGGGCCCAGTCTATCAATACATCGCTATGAAATGTGATTCTGCAAATAGTGATGAGCTACGCTATCGATCCGTCTTTTGATTATGTTTGCAATTATGTTTAGACTGCACAACATGAAAAAGAAGTTTCCTAGCATACAAAGGTTTCATAAAAAGGACTCGTAAATCCCAATGATCTTCCTCACTGAAATAAAGTTTAAGTTAAAAGGACTTTGTTCTGCTAGAACAGCGGTTCAGAATCCTGAGAGATTACATTTCAGTGTTTCTAAACACAAAGCAGAGATCGTTGCAATAGAGAAGCTTTAATTGGCTGAATTTTTTCCTTTTTTCTCCACATTTTGTGCTGCACTTTTAACTCTTATAATAATGTAAGGAATGTATTCTGTACAACCGACTTCACACTAAAAGCAGACATTGCCAACTGTGTTCAAGTTGTTAAACATCCATATTTTGTTATAATTGACCTTTTTAATATATCCTATACAGTATTTATCTGCCATTTGCATAATGTCTGTGATTCTTATGTTTATAATTTAGGTTTATGGGGAATTGTTTTCCTTCCTTCCTTCCTTCCTTCCTTCCTTCCTTCCTTCCTTCCTTCCTTCCTTCCTTCCTTCCTTCCTTCC
>JAUZNJ010095384.1:5772-21898 GCA_034780135.1 Jordanella pulchra
TGCAGGACATTTCCTTGCTGTGCGTTTACACGCTTAGTTTTGTTGACTGAATTTAGAATGGATTCTTGAATTTAAGGCTCTCTGCAGGTGAATTGAAGTCTGGTTTTCTTTCTGTGTCTTTTCAGACTGGGCTGATGTTCTGGCCATTCATGCAGGTAATTTTTAACATATTGTCTTTATATAATAATCTGAACTCCAAGGTCTACTGAGGAAAAGTTCAGGTTAATTTTCTACATTTGTAAAGAACACGCATCACTTTTGATTCCAAGAAGATGGCTTACACGGCTCTTTGTGTTTATCTAAAAAATGCATCCCTGTAACTGAGTCCCAGTTACCTGGTCTATATATAAATGAACACATAACCTTTAACTGTCAGCATCAGAACAAGCAGGCGCACAAAGATTTCTAAATACATCCAGTGATCCTAAGGATGCACTCTGTCAGAACCTTGCTGAATTCTTGCTGGGATACCCGTTTTTTGACAGTAGGTAATAAACACACCATAGAATAAACAACTGCTAAAGTAAATACATTACCTCTAGGTAAGGGTGGACTGCCTAAAAAAAGTCAGTTTTTCTTAATGATCACACGCAGGTCAGATAGTAAATTATTTGGAGACAACATGATTTCTGGAATATTATTTTCATATTTTTGATTAAGCCAAAAATATATTTGAGTATGTAGTGCGGACACTTAATAAATATAAAATATGTAAAACTATTCAGAATATTAGACACCAACACACACCAATTCCCAACACATCATCTGAAGGCACTTTAAAGAGACAATTCAATCAGATCACTCGGTCAAATTTGTAAAAAAGAATTCAAAAAACAAAACAAAAAAAAGCCTGCTTGCTTCAAATTATGGCCTTCGAGAGATTCACTCCTCGACGAGAAAGTGACAACAGTAGATATTCATTTGCATTGTGTTGTTGACTCTACAGCAATCTCTCACACCAAGCATGCATGTAGTGACAGTGGAAAGGAAAAACTCTGTTTTAACTGTAAGAAGTCTTCAGCAGAACTAGGCTCATCATACATACAATCTATAACCTGATACAGGTTATCAGCTGCTGTCTGTGTGTGTCCGTGCGTCAGTGATTTCTCATTATAAGCGGTTTCTGTCTCCCCAAGTTTCTGAACTTCGCCTTGGTGCCCCTGTATGTGCGGACCACCTTCACCGGCTGCTGTGCCTTCATTTGGGCCACTTTCCTCTGCTTCTCACGTCAGACTGGGGATGGAACCGCTGGAGCTGCTCTGGCATGGATGTTCCCGCCTAAAGAGGATGCAGCAGAACCGGCCAAAGAGGAAGAAGACTCAAAGCTCAAGGTAGAGGAAGCAGCAGCAACCAGGGCTGTGAAATAGTCGAACTGGCAGTTGTTCTACAGGGAAGAAAAAAGCTGGTCTGAAAAGGGCGCAGCAGGTCAAGCAGACAGGACCTGTTCTCTTGCCTTTCACGGCTTGGTTTCACAAAAACCCTGCCAGACTCGTCTGCTAAGATGCTGCAAACACCCAGTGAATGAGTTCAAACTGAGACATAAATGTCAAACATACGATCAAATTGTACTTCCCCACATAATGCTGAGCTATCAGCATGTTTTTTTCTCTTTTCTTCTGTTAGCATTGACTGTTGTTTCACTTCCAGCAGAGCAGCTTTTTGCTCAGAATGAACAAGGTTCATAGTACTAAGAAATATTTATAAACTCATCGACTTTAAACAGACTGACATGAAAAAAACTGCAATGTGCAACAAACGTAATTTCCACTGTGTGGAATGGGATCGAATTGATATGATCAGACATTTAAATATCTTCTATTTATATCTCTCTGGGTTTCACTTTACGTTATGGTACAACAAAGGACACTGGGTCAATTTTTAAGCCTGTTTTTCATATTATGTCCAAGATCATTCAAAAAAGAAGAACATTAGTCTCATCAACATTGTTCTCGTACTTTGGAGTAGCAGCACATTCCAAGAAAAGGTTGGGCTGAAGTGGTTTTTAATCACTCTGTGGAGTCTCTCACCTTTCTCACTCTAATTAAACATCTATCTATTAAACATCTATAGGCTACCAACGGATGAAGAATTTCAAAGGGGATTAAATGCATTTATTCTTCTTGGAAACACTTCTTTATCATGCATAGCTAACATGTTTAAAATGCAACCTTACGGGTTTCCTATATCAACCGCTTTTTATTTTGCTGCAGTTCTTGACAGTTGTTTTCAAAACAGTGACACGTGTTCACGGTACATTATGGTTCTTCATGCAATAACATCTGAAGGAACACGATGTTTTTTTTTTGCTCTAAAATCCCCCCAAACTCATTCAGCTGTTAGTTACCTGCATACAGAAAAACATGCAAATCTCATCCATCCTATTTTAACAGCAGTATTATTTTCAAACAGTTCAGGAAAATGACTAAATACTTGTGAACACTATGTAAACGCTCACTACATGCCTAATGTTCAGACACTTGGGTGGATCTTTTCCATCTTTCAATCCTTTTCTTCCACAGATAACCCTAACCCAATAAACATGGAGGCACAAACCCACCCAGCAAGTCCAGCAGATGGGGAAAATTCTCTGAACACTGAGGATATAAGGGAAGGAGAAAATGTTAATAAAATTGAAGGATATTGAACAAAAGTGATGTTGCAGATTGTACAAAAGTGGAATGTTACACCCCTCTAATTTATTCTTTTAAAGAAAACCTAAAGCATAAATATACTGTCCTAAGAATAATAAAACACATGTATCCAATCACATCATTATTGATTTCATTAAATAAGTAATAAAACCACCATTCATCTCCTCCAGGCCACACCCACCCCTCTATACTTCTTCCTTTCTTACCTTCATCACGACATCCAATCAGAACGCACACCTCTCAGGGTTGCTTTCGCCAGTATCCCAATAGTTTCCCTTCATACGCCGTTAATTTACTCGCATCCCATTGAGTCTTCTGTATGACAAGCCTTAACTGGAATCTTCCATAATCCCAAGGTTTCAATTCTGTATTTTCAAAGAGGAACGAGTTTAATACAGTGAAAAGACTGTAAAATTGAATGCTGAGATTAAGCAGTAAATTACTTGATGTGTGAATAAACGTCATATCTTGAATTAAGATGTGCCGAAAGGTTAAGGATCAGAGAGTAGCAGAGAATCGCTGGCGTCTTGCTTTTTAATCTGTCATGTTTTTATTAGCAGGAACTTTTCAACAAGATTTCTTTTGGTTTCATTGGAAATAGTACAGTGTCGTTAGCCCTACCACCTCTAGAAAACAGTTGAAAAAATAATAGTTTCCATGTGGAGGGTATTTTCTGGTTATTTTACATTTGATTAAATAAGTTTATTTAAATTTTCGATTACCACCCACCCATTCTTCTACTTCACATGTATAAAATGTTTTCTTTTTTTTCTTTTCTTTTGGAAATTCTGCTATTTTATATTTCCAACACGACCATTCTGATGAATTCAAAACTTTACAGGTTGAATACATCAGGTTGTTTTACCTGTATTGTTTTTATTTTTTTTTAGATCCAAATCTTAAGATTCTGCTGTCATTTTCTGCTATGAAAAGGTTCTAGTTTCTATTTCTCCTTAAACTGTAGAAAAATATCCACTTCTGTTCGTTTAATAGTGTAGAGAAGATATAAGCATGCAATGTTATGTGACTGTAACATTTCATGTGTCTCATCATTGGGTAAATACTGTATATCTTTGAAATAAGGGTACGATTTGAAATGCAAGGCAAACACTACAGCTGTTTGTTTTATTTGTGTTTAAACTGCATCCTTAAAATTATATATTCTTTATCTTTAATATTGTGATAATATTTGCTTTGGATATTTCTTCTTAAGAGAGTATTTGTGTGGAGATTTAATACACTGGAACGTAAATGTCATAGTATTGAATGTTCCCTGTTCTAGCAGCTTATTTAAGATTTGGTTTGCACAATTAAACCTCTGATTTTTTCTGTATGCGTATGCGGACTTCTGTAATAACAGATTGGTGCTCTAATATATTTAAAATGAATTGTTCTTGTCTTGCATTAGTTGCACTAATTACAAAAGATTATATTATGGATTGAATAAATTAAACTTTATTTTGACTCATTGTGTTTTCTATTGGGTTTAATGTTAATTTACTAAGTGTGGAACAAAGGAGATTGCAGCCTCAATTAAATTATTTATTAATAATACATTAGCTCAGATGTAATCAGCCAGGACATAAGAGTCCTAAGTGATCAAACACAAGGTAACTGGAAAATCAAAGCAGATAACAGCCTTTACTCTCATATGTATTAGTCAGGGGTTCCCAAACATGTCAACCTATGCCCCCAAAGTAACAGAGCCAGACTGTTGCCCACTAAGAATGACATCACATCCTTTTCTCTTTTTTAAATTTTTTTTTTATTTCAATGTATTTTTGATCGATTTTATTGAAAAATTATATTTTAATATTTGATAATTTAATCAGATTTCTAATTGTGCATTTTATAATTAGTGGTATATTGAGTTTTTTAAGGATATGTTCAATAAATCAACAAATGTTATGTTTAAATATTTCATAGTATTATCCATGTGTTTCTTGGGACGACATATTTATTTCTTTAATGTTATATTTATTTTGTCCCTATTTTGCTAATGTGTATGATGTCACATCACGATTATTCAGATATTTATGTCTCCTGTCTTATTTTTTTTCCCATACAGTAAAAGAGTGGATATTAAAAATTCAGTCAACCTATTTTACTCTAAAAGACTATTTACATCAACACTGAGTGTAAATCTGCTCAAGTGTTGGAGCTAATATTCAGTGAAAAATTAGTCGACCATGCAGCGTAACTTGTACTCTATATGGTGTCGATTACCTGCCAGTCTTTGAAAGTCCTTCTGGATTTTAACACTAAAACGAGTAAAATTAACTGAAAAATCAACACTGGCTATACAATAAATTTTACAATAATTTGGAGAGAATGTTATCTAAAACGGAGTTATATTCAACTCTGTAGGTATGAAAGTAACCCATTGTTTTTTTACTGTACAAAAACCTACACTTTGGGAACCGATGAGGTTAACTTTCATACCTTAATGAGACCTTTCCAATTACTTCCCCTACACTAAATGATTATTTTCTGAAATTTGGAGGAAACTTTCACAGAAGGTACAAGATATTTTATTGTGTTTTTGAACGTTTTCTGAAAATGCCCTCAAAAGAATTAAGAAATGACAATTGAATGAATCACTAAGCTCTTGTATAAATAAAGCAAAATACATCTAGGCTTTATTAAAGTTTCAGAAAGGCTACATTACTGTAAGACCTATAAATACTGGATAAAAAGATAATTTGCAGAGAAATTGGGGTAAACTTTGAAAAGTAACACATAAGCTCCAGATAATTAACATGAAGTAAGATATCAGTGTTGATGAAGTTTGAGTAAAGTCTAAGATAATTAATCAGTGAGTACAATGCAAGTTCCAAGAAAGTTCTGTACATTTCAATGTATCTGGGAGCTGCCGGTTAAAGTGAGGTAAGTACTAGAAGTAACACCTCAAATTAACTATTGGGGATGTTTTTTGAAAACTAAACAAACCAGAAAGGCTCTTTGTATTTAATTCACAAAAAAAAGTAAGTTCTGAGAAAGTGCAACGTCTGATGTAGACACACAACTTCTGTCTTTTTTTTTTTTTAAAGAAAATACGTTTAACTTCTCCTCTTGAAGACTTCATCAGATCTGGTTGTGGAATATAAGATGTTACTGTAAAAATGTCACATGAATAGGTAACCCAGCTAATCCTTCTGTTGCTTGTTTAAGCCTGTATTCCTTGCATGGTGCTTTGCCAACATAAAAAACTATTTTGGTTACATCAAACCATACAGACACAACATAGCTTTTGATGATGATAATCTTTGCATAATGATCACAAATGACAGATAAGGGGGAAGAATTTTAAATCTTCACCCTTGGATGTTTTAAAACCCATTCACATCAAAACCAGACCTGTATCATTTAGAAAGAGTCTCACAAAACGATGAGCCAAACCAGCCATTGTATACATAACCATATATAACCTTACTTTTAAATCTAGAAACACCTTATCTATTCTATTATTATGTCTTATAAAAATCAAAAGATCTGTTGCCATTCCTTAGATCTCAGACCAACATAACAAAATAACATTTTAATAAAACTAGATTTCCCTTCATTCAATGTTTCTGCTGCTCCCATAATATATAAAGTGATGATCTGCTCTGTTTTATGCATTCCACTGATCTACAACTACAGCTTAGGGGGAGGTTGGAGGCTATAAGTAGAAAGTTAACACTAATCTAATCTATTTAACTAAGCTAATGTTGAAATGTTTTACTTTTTATTTGTCTTTTGTTTCCTGTTTTTCAGAGAAAGGTGCAAACAGATAACGCTTGTGCACATAAACCCAACTTTCTGCTTTGCGCATTTTCCAATCCAACTGTGTAACACAGCTGTTTTATTTTTATCATCGCCACCACCATCATTATCCTGGAGTTGGTTCGTGTCTCTCAGGTCCCCACATCCCCGCCCGCACTGCGCATGCTCCCTGCATCCCTTCTATCTGTTTAGGATTTTGAAGACAAGGCTGAAGATGCTCTCAGCCTCTCGGGTCGCTGGTCGCTTGTCACCGGGTGAAAACTGACTCGTCTAAAGGAAACACGGAGAAGGAGAAGAAGGTACACATTTCACCCAAAGCTTCACACTCAGTTCTCGGATTGTTCTTCTCTTCTCCAACATGGAGCTGAAGAAATCTTTCTCAGACACCGAGCGAGCGCTCCGGAGCTACGGCGCCGTGTCGGAAACGGCGTGGACGACGGACAAAGGTGGGTAAAAAAACAAACAAAACAAAAAAAACACGCATTCGGATGTAGTGGTGTTTTTAAACGCAGAGCTCCGGGTAAATGCAGACCAATTGGAGTGCATGGTTTTATACTTTTGGTTACAGCAGCGTTTAGATCAGTCAGTCATTTCAGTGCTGAAATGGTTAAAGTGTGACTCACAAAAGGGGTTTGATGTATCGACAGCCTGACGCTGCTGTAGTGCTATTAGGGCCTATTACTTACTTACATGACCACGGTGGGTAATTGGCTGTGGATGGGTTTGAGCCGATAAATGTGCCTAAAACTTATTTCATAACTGCAATAATGCAGCATAAAATCCTACATTAATACTGTCTGCTTGATGCATGTTTCTGATCTATATGTGTCAGAAGCCAGTTATATTTATGGAGAAACACCGGTAAGTTGAGGAGGAGTTTGCATAGGGCTGATGACTCAGACTGACCGGAATAATAAGGATTTACTGCAGCTATGGTTTACATACTAGAAACCCCAAACCGTCATAATGCAGGCATGTCTTAAAGGTTAGACAACATTTGACAACATTTGTCTCTAGTTATCTTTGATTGTCCTGCTAAAAACCAACAAGAAATGCATATTTATATTTATACTGAGCAACAAAATAGTTTGTGTAAAGCTGGTAACCAGTCATATAATACCCCTGGAGAACAAAATTGATCAGTTTCCATCGCTTGAGTGTTATAATGTCATGTTTGCTTTACCCCCTTCTAGAAACCAGTAAAGTGTGATTAATGAAACATTTCCCACCAAGATATAGGATGTTATGTTTGACAGATTCCTCTTGCTTCTGACCTAGATAAACCACCAAGGTGAGAGAAAACTTTTAGATTAATTATAAGAAGGCTAAAAATACAGTGTTTATTATTTTATCTTACCTGACTTGACATTTTTTGCATTTCTTCACCCCCCAAAATATAAATCGCTAGTTTTTTTTTTCTTCATCCAAGTGTAGAGAGAGGGACTGCAGAATATGTCAGAAACGTCTGCATCCAGGTGACAGGCTGACATTTCTTTATTTTTTTTCTTTCTTCCCTGAGAGGCTGCTGTAGTATTTCCAGGCAGTTTGACTATAATGACAATCTATTTGAACTAAAGAGTGGGAAATAAACCTGAATAATTCTGTTTAAACTGAAACTGCTTTGCACTTAGAACAAGACGGGTAGTTTGCTGTTGACCATTGGTGCTTTTCATTATTACTCGTATGTTTTTTATTTGGAAGGAAGCGGCTGGGATGTTATTAAGGTGCCATCTTGCCACCTTTAATGGCATAGAATAGGTTTACTGCAGCCTGGTCTGTCTGGTGATAAATACGAGACATTTTCTTAATGAAGATGATGGAAAACATTGAGAGGCTAAGAAAACAAACATCTCTTGTTTTATGCTGCAGCTCATTTATATGATCTTTGTTTTAGTATAAGTGTTGATCATTTACAGACATATTAAATAATGATTCGAAACTGGAGCAGACAAACAAACTGAGCTGTGTGCAAATTTATGTGGTGAGTCAGCCCCATCTATGAGCAGAACCCCACAGAAACAGACTGCAGAGCCTGGCCAGCTGGTTCCTCAGTGCTACAGTATCTAACCGTGGATTGTTGACTCAGGAAAAACTGAACAAATCGGTTGTTTACTGCATTATATAAAGGCTGTCGTTGTTTATCTATGTTTTTCTATCATTGCTGGGGTCACTTCACTGCCGGGATGGATGAAAAGCAACGACCAAAAGTTAAAGCAAGCTCCAAGAGGAAGCTGCTGTTATTTTAAGATTATTTTTCAACAAAAACACTATATTTAACAAGCTGTCAGTAGATATTAATCATCATTCATTTAATGCACTTGAATCCCACATTTTGTCTAACTGTAACCAAAAAAATTTATTATATTATCGATTTAATGAGTTAGATTAATACAAAGTAATACAAGGGGAGAAAAATTCAATTTATTTGCTAATTAAAAAAGAGTGATGTTTATTTGTGTCTAGTTCTGTTTACTCTGAAGCAGCTGATATGAATCCAGTTCGACCAGTTTCCTTCAGAAGTCGCCTGACTGGTAGAGATACGTTACTGGTTGCGTATCTCTAAGCTGTGCCTTGATAAGATCTGATCGAAGGCTGTCTCTGTATGTCTTTGCAATTAAACATGGGTTTCTTTGCTTTGACTGCTAATGGTGTTTGTGGGCATGTGCACACCTGCGGCCTGAACATTTTGACTATTCTCGTTTGCAAAACAGCTCAAGCAGGATCCGATTGGTTAAGAGCATCTGTGAGCGACAACACGTTCTCTGTTGGAATTAGGTATTTGATTCTGACAAGAAACTATGCTTTAATCCAAACCTTTCCTTTGTAGCTGTTTTCCTGTTGGAAGGTGAACATCCATCCTAGTCTGAAGTCTAGGAGCTATATTAAACTAAGCTATATTAAACTAATGAATATGCATCACGTAAGATTTATTTTATAGGTTTGTGTTAGAATAATCTATAAAAAAGTAAATGTGACTTTTTTATGTAATAAGATCTGCTGCTTGCTATGCTGGAAAGGTCAGAACTCTGCTTGTGGCTGCAGATCCTGGAGCATTTTCAGCAGCCAGTGGATGAAGTGGTTTGCAAAGATCAACATCAGAGGCTGCAGTTTCATACACATAATTGGCAGATATGTTGCGTAGAATCGATTGCTCGCACAGCAGGGGTTCAACTATCACCTCTTGGAGAACATTCAAACTGCCTGAGAATAAATGATTTAAACTTTCAAAGTGCCTGTTGCTTCGACACACTCTGCTCTCTTCAGAGATCTCACCCTCCTGGCTGTGTGAAAACACCCGTCACATGAAAAGGGCAACATTGCTGATGTCACCATAAAGTTTTCAAGAACTGAAAGTTAGAAATAAAGAGAGAAAACATAGAGATCTGCAGACTTGAATCAAATGCAAATGTAGTGTTACATGAGCTATTAATTTGTGATACGGAGTAAGCGGTCTCTGTGATTATACTACCACTGCTTCAAACTTGGAAAAAAAAGGCTTTATGAGGAGCTGTTCCCCTCCCATAGCACCAGTCTTTATTTCACTCGGCGGCTTTCTGCCCCTCAGGTCACTCAGATGTGTCCATGGCTGAGAGTACCATGTCTCCAGAAGAGATTGAGGTGGAGATGGCTCGCATCCAGCGCCTGCGGGAAGTCCTGGTGCGCAGAGAGTCAGAGCTGCGTTTCATGTGAGTTCATCTTTCTCTGTTTTATTCTCACACCGACGTAAACAGAATGTGAAAACAGTTCATCAGTGAAGCGGCATAACAGTTCCTGCAGCGACCCTCAGCAGGCAGTAATGAGCTTCATCTTGTCTCAGTGGGACTTTGGGAGATTTTTACACACGCTTGCAAAGGATTTCAGATGCTACTTAGTACAGACACAGTGAACCTGGTGTCTGAGAGCACCGATTGATTATTCTACAGGCTGAACATGTCAGCATCAGATGAATGAGTCACTATGATGAACCTGCTGGATCCTCAGGGGGACTGAAACTGTCAAGCTGCCAGCAGATATTGTCAACTAGTGTAAAAAAGACAAGAATATTATTTTTCAGGATCTTATATTAAACCACAGCTCAAGTCATTTAGCTTAACAAATAGTTGTTTGCTAGAAACCCAAATTATAACTGAAACGGAGAATTTCTAAAACAAAATGATTTTCTTTTACTTCATTCCACGTTAAAAAGTTTTCTGATTAATTAGTAGAATTACTGTTAAAAATATGTTTTAGGTCAAACCTTTTTTCTCTATTGACAAGCTTCTACCAATAGTTTGCAGAAAAACTGAGGACTTATGATTTTGTACAGTATCCCATGATAACAAGGTTGTATGATTTGGGTCTCTGTCTGTTTGGAAAACTTCTTTGTGTCCAAGCTTTAACTTCCTGACTGAAGTCCTGAGATGTTTCAATATTCCCTAACGGCCTCTTTCCTCATAATTGCCTGTATTTCATGAAGTGTAGCAGCAGAAAACTGCTGAAGCAAAAATCAGGATGCTAGCACTGATAGGTCTTTTATTTATTTCTCTCCTTATTCCAACCCTGTAAAAAACTGTACAATGTCCTTAGTTTATGTATATTTCGGCAACTTTAAGAACCTTAAGAACATTTTTCATACTGACATCCTAATGTGTAGCAAAGGGTGTTCATCTGATTTTAGGACCTGAAGAGGTGAACTGTTTTCTCTGATCTCCTCTACTGTCCCAAAACAAGCAAATAAGATCTTTGGGATTTCAAGTTGTGTTCATAATTGTCTGTTGGTCCTATGCCTCTATGGAGACCCCTCTGGGACTAATATACCTTTAACTATTAGAGAGAAGCTCTAGCCCCCCTGTGCCATTAAACAGCATTAGTCAGGTATTGAAAATGAATAAATTGATTAAACGGTTGTTTATTTCTCATGTTAAAACTGTCAAGTTATGTCTCTTCTGTGTAATTTCTCAGTTTAGAATTTAGTTTTTCTTTATTTCCTGATTCAGTAAATTGCCTAACATCCGCAGTGTGATGGTTTGTTATGGAATCAAAGAGCTTCAGTAGGTCTGCCGATGTCTCCGTTTGCTGAGGCATGTCGTCACATAAAAACACCATAAAACACTCGGAGTGGGAATCGGGGGACAAAAGTGGCTGGAATCCACGGATAACATTTAAAATGTGAAACAAAAGGCAAACAGAGTGAGGAAAAAACGAAAAGAGGAGGGTTTTAATCAGAGCAACAGTAAGAAGATGGAGAGGAGGAGTGAGGAGGGAGGGTGTGGATGAGTCATAGGTCTGATCTCTCACAGTCTGAGGTAAATCTTTGGAGGACGTCAGGGAGGGGAGGGATGAGGCAGACGGTACGATGTCAGCGCTGCAGGAGTTTTTAAAGAGTTCTCCAGATGGATGATTTCTATGTTTCTGTTCTTGCATCGTTCTTCGTTATATTTATGGTTTGTGACAGATGCCTGAGGATGAGTCGAGCCTGTTTTAGTAAGATCTGACAAAAGCTTGAAATATCAGAGTGAAAACAACTCGTCTGTCAATCAGTTTGTACGTAAATAGTGAAATAAGTTTCTGAAACAGTAAAAGCTGTTAGGGTAAAATGTTAAGGTGTTCCTGCTTAATATAAAATGGGATATTTAGTTTTTAGTCAAACAAGCAGATGGGTCTCAAACAGTTTGAATAATATGAATGAGTTTAATACTTTTGTTACTCATTTCAGAAGGTTAGAGTAACATTTTAGAGTCATGGGGAAAAAAGTTTGATCACTCTTGTTTTTTTCAGGCATTTTATCCAGACGCTTGATTCTTCTTGATTTCTTAATAGAGACTCTCTGTGCCTCTATCTGTTTTTTGTGACTTTTTTCAGGATCCTCTAATAAAACAATAATCTGATGGTGTCCACTAAATAATTATTCTCTCTCTCTTCTTTTTAATCTTAGGATGGACGATATTCAACTGTGCAAAGACATCATGAGTCTAAAGCAGGAGCTGAGACAGATTGTGTCAGTGCCAGGTACAGTCACACACACTGACATATATTCTGTTGTGCTGATATATACAAAGAAAGCAGCATTTGAAATAATTAAAGGATTTGATAATATGCATCCAGACCAATTTTCCCACCTGAACCTCATCGACAAAGGAGGTACAACAAAGGATAGAAGATTCGTTTGGAAGTTGAAAACGTTACATTGCCTTTTTAAACTGTTGGTACCCCTTCAGTTTTTTTCAAATTATGTATTAGAATCATAAATGTGGAAGCCTCTCTCCAGCCTGTTCTGGGACGTCCTCTAGGCGTCGTCCCTGTGGGACATGAGTAGAACACCTCCTTAGGGAGGCGTCCAGGGAGCATCCAGAACTGATGACTGAACCCCCTTAGCTGACTCCTGGATGGAAAAGCAGCAGCCCATTGTTTCTCTAGGGGAGCAGCCAGCCACCCTTAGGAGGAACCACCTTATTTTTGAAATTTTGTTCTTTCAGTCTTGACCCATATTTATTGACCATAGGGTAGTGTAGGAAGATTGGCAGTAGGCAACAGTCAGATAATCGAGGCCATTCACACCCCTCCAGCAGAGGCTGCACTGATCGGTCTGTCCGTTTTCCTTTTCCTTTTTCTCCTCACAAGACCCAAACATTCTTAAACGTCTCCAACTGAGAAGCTTGGAGGAGCTGATCTTCATCCCACCTGTTACACATGCTGTAGGTCTCAGTCAGAGGGAGCAGTAAGCAATGACAACATTTCCTGGTTCCTAAACCAGACCCATTCCAGCCCTAAACAAATGCCCCTGAGTGTTATAAACAGGATTAATAAGAGAGGGAAACCCTGCTAGATTCCAACATTGTATGTTTTTTTTTGGCATTTAACAAATAAAATATGAAAAATTTGCTGTTTTCTTTCAGCACCTTTTAAAACCACATTTTACTCTAACTACAACTTTGCGCATCCTGTGACTGAAATATTTTAAAATTCTTAAGCAACTCTAAATTATTCAGATTGTGTGGAAAATCTTGTCAGAGATTGGAAATATATACTTTGACCAGGCCATCCAAATTCATATAAATGGTTTTATTTAAACCTTTCTATCTCAGCTCTGTCTGTTTGCTTGTTGAAAAATCTTGACCACAAGGATAACTTTAGCTTTAGCTCAGACTGCCCGTAAAACACAAAATCTGCTCATTTCAATAAGGTGGAACCAACCCAGCTGGAACGTCTCATCATTTGCAACATGTCCACTTATCTCTTTGGCAAAAACAGTTTTGTGTGTGTAGTTTAGTGCTCCTTATTTAGAACTTTTTAAGAAACCCATAGTGTTTATTATGTTGGCCAAATAGTTCAGGCATTTAGCAAACATTAACTTGGAATTCAAGCAGCTCTCTTTCTTGTTGCTGCTCTTAATATACATAAAACTCAGATTTTTGGGGAGCATTACTGATGTTTCTACCTGAGCTAACGTCAACCTCTAAAGACAGAGACATTAAACATCCAACCTGTGTTTTAAAGCCTCATGATTTTTGTTTTATACAGATATAACTGTGAGTAAAAACTCTCATATAGGCTTAACTCCTAACTAATGTGGCGTTCACCCTCAGCATGATGGAGGGCTTCACTGACGTCAGCAGCATCTCCCTTAGTAACTACATAGGACACACGAAGCAGTGAGAACAAATCAAACCTGGCAACAGCAGAAGAAGACACCTTCTGGGAAACAATGTTCATCATGTGTGGTTGAATGTCAGAGCCTGTTTTTTTTTTTCGTGAGGGGGGTTATGTTCAAGGACACACGCGCTAACATAAAGTACATCTGTGACGCCTCATACACACAGGGTGGGTTTAAATATAAAGCAGGGGAGAGAAAATAACCTGACATTCTGAAGACATGCATTCATGATGTGGTGTTTATGTCTAACAGCAGCCTTAACATCACCAATGACTGTTAACGTAGATATAAAGGAGGGCAAAAAAAAACAAGAATGTGGATTTTTAATTAAATTAACTGGATTGTTAAATATTAAACATTTTCTCACCATCATGTAAAGATTAGTTGCACAGTTGGTTTAAACCTGATCTTGAAACATAATGTTAAGAACGGGCCTTATTGCTCAGCTCACTCATTTTGTGGATGAGGACAAAACAGTTTGTTTATTTATTTTTTTTTTTAACCCGATTCTCAGTGAATCTGCTCATGTTCTAATGATCATTATCAGCCCCATCACTCAGACATCACTCTCTGCTGCAGGATTTGATTTAAACTGCATCAAATACACAGACCAGAGCCACTTTATGTTTTTCCTCCACAGTTGCTATGACTGTGTGACTATGTTCTCCTGACAAGACGTTTCTGGCCTTCAGTGAATGTCTCTGTTTCTGCTGGAAACCGAAGGCTGCAACTCAGATTTATCCAGCAGCAAAGCAGAGAGCAGACCACATTCACTGCAGGTAAGGACGTGTAACAAGCTTTGTGATAATCTTCTACTTTATTGAAGGATAAAAACAAAACATTTTAAGAATTAAAATGGTCATAAACAAAATTCCAAGAGTCACCTTTATAAAAACGTTTGCAGATTTTTATGAAAATAAGATCGATTATTACTGTGCCTACAGAGCTTCATTGCTAATGTCTTTGATTTATTTTATGTGATTAATTTCATTTTCATGTAAGTAGTTGACTCTTTGAGAGTTTTCTTTTACATTAGGATTTCTCCAAAATGAATACTATAGGTCTGTTCCTGTTGTGCCAACCTGTCACCTCTCTCTCTCTCTGTCTCATAAAAAAGTCTCCTCCGTCTCCCCCCCGCCTGGTATTCCCATGAACCCGTGGGGCTTTTTTTTTTCTGCAGTATTTTAGTAGCATATTGAGACACGTCCCCCCCCCCCACCCCTTCTGCATCCTTCAGGTTGTTTTGCTCTCCTGGGGATACTTTCAGCAGTTGCACTTCTCCATTTTACTTCCAGACAGGCGAAGGTGCTGAGCAGTGCAGTCACTTTTCAGTTGACTCATTACATTTTTCTATCTATAGATTTTTTTTATTCTTACACTACATGCTTATTCAGCTGCCATGTGTCCATGTTAATATGATCTAGGTGGTTCAGTTTGCTGCATTGGTGCGTGAAGGTCAGACAAGGCCAACATGGATGTTGCAAAAGCATGTTCCTTCTAAAAAAAAAAGAAAAGAAAAGGAAGCTCTTAGTTTGTTTGACTAGTGACGTTAATCCTTTTTTTTTCATAACAAAATCCATGAGGAGAGAGTTAAGAATCTGTTTGTGTTGATGGGACTTAGGTGATGGTATCTCTTTAATCTGCCTACCTGCAAAACTTCACTGTTATTTAAACCAATGTCTTGTTTGCCCAAAGAGAAAGATAAGAACAAGAAGCACAAGCAGCGGGAGGAGGAGCTGATCCTGAAGATCCATAAACTGGTGCAGAAAAGGGATTTCCTGGTGGACGATGCTGAGGTGGAGAGATTAAGGTACAACCTTCATGATGAGCAGAGTTAATATCTGGGATTTGGTCTCTTTGAGATGACTGCTGATGCTGCTGAGCTGAACATTTATTACAGATAGATAATACAGAGAGGATGGCAGGGAATCCGAGGCAATGAGACTAAAATGTCTGAATATAACATTCAGTTGAGATGTTGTGCATGCATGTTGCACAGAGAGGTAATTGCTCATAAGGATGAAATTACAGATCTGTAATGAATCTTTGGTTCTCTGTTAAAAAAAAAAAAAAAACA